>APFE030082618.1:230092-246186 GCA_000404065.3 Pinus taeda | reverse complement strand
ACCTCCATCTTGTTCCTTCAACTTGTAAACCCATTTATTCTACAATGTTGTTTTACCTGTAGGCAAACTGACTAAGTCCCAGGTCTGGTTATGTGCTAAGGAGTCCATCTCATCTTTCATGGCTTGCTCCCACTTCTTCCTGATTTCTACCTTCACAGCTTCTTCATAACATTCTGGTTTACCAGAATCAGTCAACAATACATAATATAATGAAGGAGAGTATCATTCAGGGGGTATACTTATCCTGGTAGATCTTCTAACACCACTTTTAGGTGTTTGAGGTGCTTGTTTTTATTGTGGTTGTTGTTCTAGCTATTGATCATTATGATTTTTAGGCACCATCACTTTTCCTGTGATATCGTCAAGCACTATGTGTTCTTTGTTTTCTTTTTCCTGTTTATTTTCCTGCAACTGATCCTGATACAAAACCTTTTTATTGAATATGACATCTCCGCTCCTAATGATTTTATGTTTTTCATAGTCATAAAAGCGATAACCAAAATCATTAACACCATATCCAATAAAGGTACATTTCTTTGATTTTTCCTCAAGCTTTGTTCTATTTTCTTTGTTAATGTGGACAAAGGCTTCACAACCAAAAGTCTTTAAAAATTAGTAGTTTACCTTTTTACCTGTCCATGCCTCCTCTGGAATACCACCATCCAAGGAACTTGAAGGCCCTCTGTTTATTAGATAAATAGTAGTATCTACAGCATCTACCAAAAATTGTAAAGGAAATCCTGCATGCAACCTCATGCACCTTGCAGGCTCCATGATTGTCCTATTCATCCTTTCTGACACAACATTTTCTTGTGGTGTTCCTAGAACTGTCTTCTCTCTACGAATTACATTATCTAAATAGTACGTATAAAACTATTTGCTGCAATATTCACCCCCATTGTCTGATCTGAGACACTTCAACCTTTTTCCTATCCCATTTTCAACCAAAGCTTTCCATTTCTTGAAAGTATCAAATACATTATATTTATTTCGAATACAATAAATCCAGGTTTTTCTAGTTGCATCATCAATAGAAGTAACATAATAACGAGCGTCGAGAGCCACCAAGAGATGATACTTGAGCAAGTCCCCATACATTTATATGCACAAGCTCTATTTTTTCACTCTTCTTTTCTTTCCCAACTCTAAGGAATCTTACTCTCTTCTGTTTTCCATAAACACAGTTCTCACAAAATTTTAAATCAACATGCTTCAAACTTGGTAACAAATTTCTTGAGTGAAGAATCTGCATCCCCTTCTCACTCATGTGCCCAAGCCTATGATGCCACAATGTCGTATCTTCTCCTGTAGAGGTTAAAGCATTAAAAAAATTAGAAATACCATTGCATAAATGCAATGTACCAACCTTTTTTCCTTTCACTATTACTAGGGATCCTTTAGTGACCTTCTAGGTTTTATCTGTGAAAGTAGTTACGCAACCTTCACCTCCCAACGACCCTGTTGAAATCATATTTTTCTTTAGATCTGGGACATGTCTTACTTCCTTCAATAGCCATTGATTTCCATTATGTTGTTTTATGAAAACTGTACCCATTCAAATGATTTTACAGGGTTTATCATCACCCAGTCGAACCTATCCAAAATCTCCTTGAACATAATCATGAAAATGTTTCTTATCAGGTGTGGCATGGAATGAGGCCCCTGAATCTACCACCCAGGAATCAATAATATTTTCTAATGAAATGATCAAAGCATCTTGAAACACATCACCTGTTACATTCGCTTCATGATTAGTTTCTTGCTGTGTGTCTCCTTCTTTTCCCTTCCGAGACTTGCAGTCTTTCTTCAGGTGTCTTTTCTTCCCACATTTCCAGCACACTATTCTAGATCTAGACTTGGATCTACCTTTTCTTTACTTACTACGATATCCTAGGCTCTTTCCTCTTTCCATTTTTCTCTGCAGTCAAAGCATTACCTGATGTCTCACCAGAGCTTTTCCGTCGCATTTCCTTGCTAAGGATTGCACCAACAACATCATCAAACTTTAAAGTACTAGATCTAGAGATAGAGTTACTATTGACCATAACTAAGCCATTCCAACTTTCTGGCAATGAGCACAGAAATAACAGAGCGTTAACTTCATCATCAAAATTTACCCCTACAGAACTTAACTGACTTGTAACTGTATTAAAATAATTTAAATGATCAGCAACAAATCCACCTTCTAACATCTTCATATTAAATAAATGCTTCATAAGAAATACCTTATTGGAGGCCAAGGGTTTTCATATAGTTTGGCTAATGCCGACATTAAACTCTCTATTATCGTTTCCTTTGAAATATTAAATGCTACTGACGCTGCTAGGCATAGCCATATTGTTCCAAGTGCCTTTCTGTCGAGAATATCCCATTATGTGTCTGTCATACTCGTCGGCTTCTTTATCTTTCCACTCATGGTAGGTACAGATCTCTCTAATACAAATAATCTTCCATCTACATATTCCACAGCTGGTAGTTTTGGCCATTAAATTTTTCAACCCTAATCCTACCATCTTCTGCCATTGCTCCCACTTGAACCAGGAACCCTTCTATGCTGTGAGTTTATCAGCCAAATAGACATTCGGCTTTGACACCAGTTGTTAGAAAATTATATATTACAGAGCAATGGAACGCATAAAATATTGTAGAAATATAAACACAGAAAACACATAAAACAAGAGAGAAACAGATATACGTGGTTCATCTAGTTTGGGCTACATCCACGTAGAAACAACTAGTCCTTCTTTTATTATATTATCTAGCAAACTGAAGAGATACAACCTACAACATATTTTCTATAACACCCTCTTCGTTCTCAATCTCTGCTCTCTTCCTCACTCAGAATATAGATACACATAGACACAATACAATTACCTCATATATAGTGAGGGGTTTCCTTCTAGGGCAAAAAACCCTAAACTAAACATAACTTCTGCTGTCAGAACATCCACCTAATTAATGGCCCAGATTGACTAGAAATTACTAGACTTTTACAAGGCAATTTTACATCTATTTTTAGCTTCAAGGGCACTAACCCTGAACCCCCTAGCCATGGGGGATTAGCCCCTCTGGACCCCCGCGGGTAGGAAAAGTCCCCCGCGTGGAGAGGTGTACAATCTTCCTGGGGTATACATCCAACTGAAACCTTTGAATACAGAAGATAATCAGGCTCCACACCAAACAAAGGATAGGGTGTGAAATGAGACTCACCGCACAGATCGAAGAATACGAGATGGATCAAGTCATTATGGATTTGGGATCAGATGTGAATGTGTTACCAAAATAGACATGGGAGCGAATGGGAAGACCTTTGCTGCAATGGTCTCCGATTCAGATGAGAATGTGAATCAACAGAAAATCATACCCATGGGGAGATTGTAGGGAATAACCCTGGATATTGAGGGAGAGAGCTTGCTGGAAAATTTTGAAGTAATAGATATTATTGATGACAGCAATCCCTACCCTGTGCTCATGGGAATTTACTGGGCTACTGATATGAATGGGGTAATAAATTTGAAGAAGCGAAAGAAGGTCTTAGAAGAAATCACTGCACGTAATAATACCCCTGGATCCTTCTGAAGGATCATGCTATACAGAACTAGTCCGCGACTATGAGAGTGATGATGATCTAGACTACATCTACAAGATAATAGCATGAGACCAAGATTGGGTGAATCCCACCATGGATGGGAGGATTGCATGGGAGAGTGAGATTTCCTTCACTTCGGATTTCGATGAGGAAGTAAAACGCTGGCAGAATCGGTTACAGGAGGTAACTACACTGAATTGCAATATGATGACCCAGTCATTGCATTATGTGTCATCAAAAGAATGAAATCTTACTACTTATGATGGTCTAAATGAGTTAGATAAATTCTTGGATGTTTTTGAAAGGGAGGTTCCGAAAAAGCAACACTTCCATGCCTTGGACTGGGTACTGCGCACTACGCCCACGAGATGGTGGGGTACGCAAAAAGGAAGCTTTGATGATTGGCGGGAATGTAGGAGAATGATGCAAGCATGATTTGGGAAGCCTAAGATGCAACTGACAGATAAGTATGATGGGAAGAATGATCCGCACACATGGATGCATCCCTATAATGAAAATCCCCAACCTAAGTAGATGCACATGTACTCCATGCTAAAGTACCTAGTCGATAAGCCTATGTTGGTGGCGTGAATTTGTAGGTGGATTTTATTGTTCCAAGAGTACGACTTTGAATTTTTTGTAAAGCCGATACAATTGAACGCGGGACCAGATCACCTGTCACGCATCGAGACAAGGGAGAAACCTACTAGTTTGGAGGAAGGATTACCTGACGCGCAACACTTTGATGTGTGCATAACAGATGTACATTTCGTAGATATAGTACACTTTATAGCAACTAGAACCGCACCAGAAGAATACTTCGTTCAACAAAAGAAGGAATTAGTGGTGCACACGGCAGACTTCTCTATCATTGATGGGCATCTATACAAGATGGGGAATGATGAAATACTATGAAGGTATGTACCTGAGTTTGAATGAAGCAGCATCCTCGCAGACACTCATGGGGGCGTTGTGGGAGGACATTATGCAGGAAGAGCAACCACGCAAAGGATTCCACGCGTTGGGTTGTGGTGCCTAACCCTTCATCAGGATTCAAAAGCATATTGCAAGGCATGTGATGTATGTTAGTGGACAGGAAGGCCATCGCGGAGGGATGAAATGCCTTTGAGTCCACAAATGGCATTGCAGCCTTTCGGAAAATGGGAAATAGATTTTGTAGGACCCATTAAACCTCAAGGAAAGGCAGGCGCGAGGTAAATTATCATTGTGATAGAATATTTGACTCATTGGGTAGAATTGCAGTTCGTGAAGGATTTCACAGGCATGACTACCACGAAGTTTCTATTTGAACATGTACTCACGCGATTTAGCTATTCGAAGATCTTGATGAGCAATCATGGTACACACTTCCTGAACGAGACGATCAACACACTAAATGTGGAATTTCAAGTGTATCATCTAAAGAGCACACCTTATCATCCACTATTTAATGAGATAGTGGAGGCATTCAACAAATTTCTTGAAAACATGCTGACCAAAGTATGCAATGCACAACAAAGTGATTGGGACCTATGCATACCTACTGCGTTATGGGCTTATCGAACGACATGTAAGAAACTAATAGGAAAGACACCTTTTAGGCTTGTCTATGGAGTGGAAGTTGTAATAACTATGGAATACATCGTGCCTAGTCTGTGCATAGCAACGCCCATAGGTAAGACAGATACGAAGCCCTGGAGGAGAGGCTTGTGCAGTTGGATGAGCTCAAAGAAGAATGATTTTTGGCTGGATTTCACTAGTAGGTCCAAAAGTAGTGTGGCATGACCGACACATTAAGCTGCACACATTCAAGGTAAATGATATGGTTTTTTTGTATGATAGTAAATTTGATAAATTCCTGGAAAGTTCAGGATGCACTGGTTAGGGCTATATATTATTAAGGAGATTACTGACGGAGACGTGGTATAGCTAGTCAAGTTAAATGGAGAACCCTTCCCAGGATATGTGAATGACAGTCACTTGAAGCCATAGACTGGCGATCCATTGATGTGACTATATGGAAGTAGCATAGTCTTACTGCTCCAGGCAGCTGAAAGGATGTGAGGGACTATAAACTACTCTACCCGGTAACTATGTGATGTCAAGACTGCACACAGTAGCAAAGTGTCGCAGGGTCCATGATAGCGTGAAGACAGCTGCATTGGTACACAAGTCTTCCAGAAAGTGATCGTTAAAGTCACTATTCATGATTTGGTGGTTGGTTTCAAGCCAAATGGAGTGGGTGCTAGGCATTTAAGGAGAAATTTATGGGTTATATTCTTGCAAATATGTCGCCAATCTAGCATTAATGGGCCAAATGTGGGGGGGAACGGTCGAATTCAAATTCAAAAGGCCCTATAAATTACAAGTGGTTGTCCAGCGAAAAACACTTGGCATTTTGAGAACTGAGTTGTTGCACTATCAAGTGTTTATGGACTTGTCGAACTTTGTGGCTTTGAGAGCAAGTTCAGTATTTGAAACCTTTCCAAAGGAGACGCAGGACCTCTTAACTAGACTGATGTCGACACCCACGGAAGCCATGCAGGAGATTATGGAAGTAGAAGCCCAAAAGAGAGCCAAAGTGATAGTTGAGGTCCCTAAATAACCTCGCACACTGAGACCTAAGAAGGATAAGTAGGTTATGATCCTAGTGCGCATCTTTCCTAGAAACCCACAAAGGACTAAACTCACCTTACAGGAAAAGGGGAAGTCCATTAATGTGGAGATTGAAGAAGAGGATGAATCTGAAGAAATCCTGGTAGAAGAGGAGGATGTAGAGATGGAATTTGAAACCCATGGTGCAGATCCTATTACCCAGTTACCTGAATATGTACCTTTGTGTAAGGGTAAAGCCAAGGTGTCACAGGATATAGATGAGAGCAAGAGCTCTCTGCAAACTCTATTACCCCTCGATGATATTATTTTTGAGGGACCACACTTGGGGCAGGTTCTTGTGTTGAAATTTGAAGATTGGGACCTTGCAGAGCATGAGAAGTTCCCGCATTTAGCGACTAAGAAGCTAATGTGCCAGAAGATCGATGCGATGATTGGAATGATTGAATTGGAGCCACGTAAATGGCTCAAAGGTGTCGAGAAAGTAGGGTTGCTAAACCTACTTTGGGTGCTGCATTACCACCATGCCCCAATGACTGTTTTGGTCATCAAGTAGCTGCTCTGCTTGGTGCATGATGGGTGCTTATGGCTAGAGGAGCCCATCCCCATCACATACATATGATTGATTGGATTACATAGCTACCTTACTCACAAGAGGATCCAACAAATATTTCAGAGGGAAAAGGTGGTGAATTGGCCCTCGCGAAAGTGATGAAAAAGAAGCTCAAACTAGAGAAGAAGAAGTGAGGGTATGCCATATCCAGCATTAGAAACCCTGCAGTCAAGGTCACAACACAGATATTGGTAGGGAAGGTGATGCGGAAGTGCCACACAGATGAGGTGCCCATGCCAGTGGTTGCACTACCGACCCAATGCACAGAAGGAGTCCAATTCAACTGGGCGAACTATCCATGCGACGAGTTCCTTTCAAAATGTCACGAGGCACAAGAGCAGGGCAAAACATTTAACTATGCATGGCTCATGTTGTTGATTGCACTGGTGGCATGGGAGCTACCCGAAGATAGCCAGCTCCCTTCGGTCATGTCAGACCTTCCAAAGGTAGTGAAGTACGCTTTGTTGTGGGTGACCAAGGATGCACAATGGATCAGAGAAAGCAAGATATTTTGGGTGCTAATGGAGATGAATATCAGGATGGAGATCAATCGCAAGCTGCAACAGTTTGCAGAGCTTTGTAAAGTTCAAAGAAGACTTCCACCATGTCTTCATCAGGGTGCAAAAGGACACTACGAAGAGGTGGCATGATTTACCATACTTGGCAACTGATGATGTAATATTTGCAGTCCTTGAGTCTTGGCCACTTGAGTGCTGCGCTCCAGCTCGCTCCACGGTGGAAATAGACAAGTCCATTGCACAACGCAAGAAAGAAGAGACAAATATTCAAATGGCATAGCTAGTGGAAAAGCACAGGAAAGAAGAAGCAACAACTAAGGTCCAGGTAGTGCACAACATTGTCAAGTTGGCCGAACAACAACATAAAATAGAGGAAGAAGAGCGCGAAGGATAGAAGTCACCTTCACCCGAACCAAAGACTGATGAGAACCAATATTCTAGCAAGGGTGCTGCAACTCTTGGGCTACCAGCTTTAATTATCAACTCAGGGTTCATACAAACTTGGAGATGATAGTGCTATATGCACAAGTAGAAGTGAAGGTCATGCCTATTGTCACTATTCATCTCACGAGAGACCCCAGGGGTTCCAAGCCAAACTTTTATAGGGTCAAAATAAGCTTGATTCTTTAATGGAAGAAGAGAAAATCTATTCTAAGAGAGCTACTCTATTACAGTAATGAAGAAAACAACATGTAATGCTAAATCACACCATACCCTAATTAACTATTTAAACAACTATGCTAAGCCGAATTGCTAAATCAACACTATCCTAATGCTACTATCTAGGTTACAGAAGTAAAGAGCATCAAACCAAAGTAATGTGTAAGCAAGGAAACTAAACTAAATCTATTTTCACTCTTTTTTTTTTTGGTAAAATTAAGCATGCAATTTAAGTGTTCTTGTAGACATGATAGGGGGATGGAAGGTGGTTGAGGATGGCTAGAAGGTCTATGGAGTGGCAATTTTTAAATGATACGCAAAAAAAAGTTCAGGAAGGAGTCAAGAAGAAGAGCAATTGAAGATCGAAATCAATGAAAGACGTAATGAAGCAGTAGTGCACAGGAACTGTTGGATCAGTGAGGAATAGTATTAACGGGAAATGAGTGGTGGAGATCTTATCGCAGGAGATTACATGAATATATGGATGAACAGAATTAATGGGAGATGAATGGCAGAGATCTTATTGCAGGGGATTAAGTGAATAGATGGATGGGTTGATCAATGAACATGATTAATGAAAGATGAATGGAAAATATTTTATCGCAGGGGATTAAGTGAATAGATGGATGGATCGACCAACAAATAGGATTAATGAAAGATGAGCAATGGAGATCTTATTGTGAATATTAAGTGAACAGATGGATGGACCACATCAAGTCACATGTTGGCAGAAGGGGGAAATGTGCGAAATGATGGAGTGATCTTCATAGGTGGTAAGAATTTTCTCGCGTGCCCTCAAAGCTGTAAGTGGAATTCCTAAATTTTACACGATTAGCTTAAGTGAGTGACACGTAGCATGAGAAAAACACTTTTCTCGCATTCTCTTGATCAGATATCGGCCGTGCAAGAATCCATGTGAGATTATGTGATAGTAGTTGGAAATGCGAGATTGATCAATAGTGGAGAGTGGCCAATCTAGTTGGTGAGCCAGTGACGCGATAGCCGTTGGATCAAGCAAAACAGATTGGCAGTGGAGATGTGGAGTGCCTAAAGTCAAACGTTGAAATGAATATAGGTGATAAGCAGTATCTCGTGCGCCCTAAAAGTTGTAAGCAGAATTCGTAAATTTTACGTGATTAGCCTAAGTGAGTGACACGTAGCACGGGAAAACCAATCTTCTCACATGCCCTCGGTCATGCAATAATTCACGCAAGATTGCGCGATAGTCGTTGGATCATGAGGGATTGGTTACCGGTGGAGATCGAACAAGCTAGTTGGTGAGCAGGTGACGCGATAGCCATTGGATCAAGCAAAATAGATCGATGGTGGAGATTTGGAGCACCTAAAGTCAAATGTTGAAATGAATATGCAACACGTGGTTAACGGCAATTAGTCAGGTTTGTTATAGATCGAACGGTAAGGAGATCTATGGGTATAATCTGATTAAGACGTGATTTATTGGCTTCTGCATATGTTATGCATGAAGAAAGTGCTGAAGGAAATAATAATATGAGTGAGATCATATTACAGAAAGATAATGTTGAAATGAACCAAGTACTGAATCAAGATGACAAACTCCAAAGCTCATGTGAGAACTAGACATTTGTGTTTTTGCAGTTGCTGAAGGGGCTCTTCCTCAAGTCATGATCCCAGAAGGAGGAGGTGAGGCCAAGACACCTGCTGACAACCTTATGGGCATATTTTTCTCCTTGCTAACGTGCTAATTGAAATAAGGCACAAATGGAAGAAAAATATAACATAACCAATCTACGATACATTGTTGTAATGAAAATGCAGCTACTTAAGCAAATGAACAATTAAACCATGAATCTATGTGCTACATTGTTGTAATGGAAATGCAACTATTTAATCAAATGAACGATTAAACCATGAAACTATGCTAGCAGACATGTACAATAAAGAGGAGCCTTAGCTACTAGGGTTGGGCCCTAACCCAAGAGGTTCAGCCCTCTGAGTTAACTCAGTGCTGGCTCGAAAGAAACTCATTCTTATTATCAAAACAATGGATTACATCAAAAACTTTCACAAGTCTTACAACTTGAAAATAGAGTAGAGTTTTTACAATAAAAAATCTGAATCCTACTAAGGTCCTAGGCCTCTCTACTTATACATCTGAAGTCTCCAATGACTTCCTTAAAATTAGGGAGTCTCAGCTCCCAAACATGAGATAAACTGGTGCTTTGACTTTCACTTGCTTCGCTGCCTTCTAGTCTTCATGATTTGGTTGTTTGCACTCCAAGATGATGGAGGAATATTCGAATGGACGGGTAGTGAATGAGGAGGATTTACCTCCTATAATTCCTCTCCCTTGTCCCATTCAAGTTTTGACCAAGGTCTTTGCCAAAATTCCTTGCTTTTATCCTTTAATTCTGCATTAAATGAAATTTAGACCACAAAGAAAAATATCCATCTCTAACTCATCTCATAAACAAAATATAATCAAAAGTATGCAATAAGTTGTGAGAATAGTTGATTTGACTAAGCTAGGAGGTGAATTAAGGCCCATATAATTACCCAATGATGAGGCTCATCATCACCCTTCTACTAAAAGTGTTGCTCATCATCTGAGCAACTTAGTCAATGTCCATGTCCTTCAAGGATCTGGTAGCTTCTCTGACATCCCATGCCTTTGTTGTGGTCTCTTCTTCTTTTTCATAGAAGCTCGTTTTCCTTTCTGCTTCTTCCCACTGCCTTTTTTCCTCTTCTTCTTTTCTCCCTTCTAGCATCCCTAAGAGTAGCGATGGACTGAGTTTTAGGCCTATCCAATTGACCTTCAACCTTTGCATTGATTTCTTATACATAGGTGTCCTGTTGAGTGCCTATCTCAACCTTTGAGGGGAGTGATATTCTTTAATCTTCAAGTTGTGTGGCAGTGTGTTCCATCTCCTTAAGCAGGCATGTATACTATCATCTCCTAGCAGCCTAAACATATCCTCAAAATGTGAAATTGCTTGCTCTTGGGTAGCAATATATCTAGGTTTTAGTTGAGGATCATTTGTAATTAGATTATGGGTGCTGATTAGGGTCATGGGATTTGATTGTTCAGCTCTGATGAAAAGAGGTTCATTTTTCTCTCTGGCCAATATTTTTTTTCATCTCTTTAGCCCTTGAATCCTCATGGTTTATCCATGATGCCAAATCCATTAATTGAATATCTCCTAGCTCAGAATTAGGATCCCAAACATTCATATTTGTGAGGGCCATGTTGTGCAAGTAAAACTTAGCCATTTTGGCCCTATCCTCTAGTGTACTTTGATCATAAAGATCAATAAAATTCTTGTAGTCCTGAAATGGCATGGTGCCCCTTTGCGCTAGTGTTTTAATCTGAAATTGTAGCCATTGTTCTCTGAGGTGAAGAGCTTAGGATTTAGCTGGCATCCTACATTGGATGGCCTCCAAGGAGAGGTTGGCCATACATGCTAGTTGGTTTTCCATTTCCTGCAGTTGTCCTCTCAGCCATGCATTTTCCTTCTCAAGTTAATCTCTCATTATTGCTTCTTTGTCCCTTAAGCCACATAGCTCTTTGTCCATTTCCTTGAGCTTCTCTTCCATGTTCCCAAAGCCTTCCACTTTTGTTTCTTCCTGCTCCCCTACCTTGCTTTCCAATTTCTGTGCTTCTTGTAGGTTTTTTGTGGATCCTGTAGGATGGCCTTACATTTTAAGGAAGTTGATATGGTACTAGGCTTCCTTACATAGCTAGTTAGTGACTTAGGGGAAGGAATTTTCTCTCTTGGTGTAGGGGAATATTCAATCTCAATAGGGATGTTTGTTGATATTTGTGGCTTCCCTTGTTTGATTCTTGTGCTCTTTCTTGTTCTATAATATAGAAGGGTTTTCCTTCTTCTTTTCCCTTTTTCCTTGACTAGGGTGCTGAGAGCAGTGAGGTCAGTTGCTTCCACCCTCACAAGGGCCTCCGGAGATACCTTAGGTGACTCCTCCTTTTGTTCTTCCCCTTCTATTTCAATGACTTCTTCGTCTCTATTTTTCTTATCTTCTTCCTCTTGTTGTTCCTTCCTCCATCAGTTTCTTCCTTCATTTCCTCCTCTGTTTCAACATCATCCTCCTTCTCTTTTCCTATTTCATCATGTTCCTCTATATTAGCTTTTTCTTCGTCCATCTCATCCCCATCTAGCTTTGTATCTTCTTCTTCTTGTTTTGCCTCCTCCTCACTGACAAAAGGACTAACATCATAAGTAAGGGTTTTGATGTCATCCTCTGATGGTAAGTATCTGAAGATTGACCATGTTATAGGGATCCTAATGTGGATCCTGATCAACCCATGGTGATCCAATTGTTGGGAATTCCCTTCCTTTACTTTTTTGCTGGAGTCTATGAGTGATTGCATCAAGAAATAGGGTATGTTGAGTCTTTGGTGAACTGGTGTTTCTACCCCAAATCTTGATTCTTCAAGCATCCTAAAATGGTAGCCATAAATGACACTGTATCTACCCTCACATGAGATATATTTGATGAGTTGGTAACCTACCTCACTCCATGGGTATGGCAGACTGTCCCTCCTTACTCCATTTTTATCCTCTGTGGGTTCTTCACCTTCTAAAAATAATTTCCTTTTTTGCCACCTAACTGTATGCTTTATCTTCTTTTCTCCATGGAATTCCTAGGGGAAGTGTGGTGACCCTACTGATGAGCTCTAGGGTGAGATCTATAATGAGCCCTATAACTATAACAGTGGCATGGATTCTACTGTGTGGAGTGAGGGAATGAGAAAATTCTTGATCTACCTCATCATCATACCTTGTGAATTTTTCAAAAAACCCCATCCATTGGTGTCCTATAAAGATTTCAAGCACTTGGGGGTGTTGTTGTATCCTCATAGTATTTGTGGGTTCTCTCCTATTAAACCCCCCTGTCATCTTGCTTGTGAGGCTTGAGGAGGAAATGAGAGGTTTGACACAAGAATTTTAAATTCAAGAGAAAACAAAGTTTCCTGTGTATGTAATTCACCTCCCACAGTTGTTATATCCACTAGCTTATAGAGCATTTCTAGTTCATTTGCTTGTAAATGGGGATGGATTTTTAGATCCTACCTATTTAGAATGGTGGGATTGGACAATTCTCGTGAGATTCCCTCTCAAGCCCCTCTTTGCCTATCCTGTATACTGCCTCTGTGTATCTTTTAAATTGCTCCTAAGACTGTTCCTATGCATGCTCTTGTAGAATTTCTCTTGCGGAACGATGGATCCTCGCTTTTAGTGGGTGGCCAAAGTTATGAGAATGACTCGATTGAGGGAGTTTTGAGGAGGTGGAATGCATGAATGCATGCAAACGATGTTTTGTTTCCCACTCCTTGTAATTAGCTCCCACCTCGTAGATCCGTAGTTAACCACTTATTGTCCTACTCCTCCTCTGTCTTTGAGTTGATTACATCCACGTGTGAGAGGACACCTGGTTTTGTATGTGATGGCCGAACGAAGGTGGCCAAGTTAACTGGCCACCTTTTCACTTATAAACCCACTACCTTGTAAACTTTACAAATTTTGATCAAATGATGCATATGAGTGAGTGAGCGAGATACTTACCTATGGTCTCAATGCCATGCTACAGTTGTCGAAGATCAGAGGCGCTGCGTTGTTTATTTTCTGCATGGTCATTCTTCTTTCTCCTTTGTTGTCCAATGATGGTTTCTTGTCTTTTGCATGTGTCTGTGACTAAAGATCTGATGCGCTGCTACTGTGGAGATCCTGGATTATCCTAGTGAAGACTTGTAGCTGATGATTGATATTCTGTGGGATAGGCTGCTACTGGATTTCCTACAGGATGTCCTGTAGATGCTTCTCCCTTAGAATTTCTTAATCATGTTGCTGGCTAGGGCTATGAGGATGCTACAATGAATGGATAGAGGGAGAAGGAGTTTGTGTGAGTGCAGGGATGATGGTAATGGATGAGATGAGGGGTTAGATCATGTCTAGAATGAATTTTGGGGACTAACCAATCTACCATTCACCCTCAGATTGCTTCTTATAGGTCTTTCGGGACATTATAATTCCCATAGGATCATCCTGTAGAAAACACAGTCTTTGCCTAAATTGAATCAATGAAGTGAAAAAAACAATGGAATTGATGGATGGATGCATGGTAAGGAGTGGAGGAGATGAATATATGTAAGGCAAGGTTCCCTTTGGATCTTCTCTTTGCTCCTTGATTGTCTTTCTTGCCACTTGCAAATAAAAATAATGTCTTTTCTCTCTCTCTCTTTTTTTTTTTTTTTGAAAAACACATAGGCTGCCTCAGAGAGGTTTTCACCCTAGATGTTTTCCTTGGCCTGAGTCCTTCTTTCTTTTTTTCTTTTTTCTTTTTTCTAGTGACCTAATGAGGGAGGAGCTGGAACTTGCTCCACCATCATCACTGTTTTATTGATATTGTCAATGAACTCTTACTTTGATAAAGGCCTCTTGTACATTTTCAATCGGTGTCCATTAACAAGTAATAGAATGGCTTCTTCATCTATATTTCTGATCTGCACTGAACCATTATCATGGCATATTTCCACCACATAAGGTTCGAGCCATCTTGTCCTTAGGTTGCCCTTGAATTCTTTATACCTAGAATCATATAACAATGCCCAATCTCCCTCTTGAAATTTGTTGACACCTAATCTGAAACGGATGGGTGAACTGGACAGTCATCCAGAAGATGAACTGATCCGTTTTATTTGTATATATAAATGTAGATTACCTAATGAATAACAACATCAGTTTTCTCTCGCTCATTAATTCTGGAGTTACCCTGGCCTGACATGGTATCAGAGCACAGGTCCCAGAAATAGTAACTCCTGCCTGAGAATTGGTCAGTCTCTGACATCCCTGGAATATCTAGAGCCTGGCGCTGCCTGGAGACTGCCGTTGCCTGCAAAAGCCTGGAAACACCTTGAATTAGGTAACGTATGACTGTTATGAAGGATTTTTTTTCGCTGTTCTGAAACGCCTTGCCTTGACTGTTCTGAGCCGAACGGATGCATTCGCTGTCCTCTTATGTGATTGCCTGCTGCGTGGAGTTGGATAGCCGATATAAGTTTTGTTTGAAACGCCTTGAATTAGCTGATTTAAGTCTGATTATTGTCCATAAACTGGTGGTGCGTTTGCCATAAGTCTGCCATTGTGGGATGCCAACAGTGCTGGTGCGATTTGCCATTGTGGAGATGCCCGATTGCTAGTTTTGTTTTCGTAGTTGCCTTCACGCTAATGCCCGATTGCCATCGGAGTTGCCAACGGTGTGGTGCCTTCACGCTAATGCCCGATTGCTAGTGCCTTCACGCAAGTGCTGCACGGGTTGCCTCTTTTTATTTACATAGGGTTTTGTGCGTTTCTGGGATCTTTGAGCACAAGTTGTGTAATCATAAGACTGTCTCGGAGAAAACTTGTTAATGCCCGCTTATCTAGTCTTCATTGTTAAGTGCTGCACGGTGTCAAAACGAACTGCGGACCATTCCCTTGTAAAACAGTTCTGAAGTTTAAAAAATTCTGAAGTTTAAACAGTTCTGAAGTTTATTATGGCAATGTCGGTATCATTCGTTGAAATTTATTATCACAAGTTGTGAAGTTTAAACAGTTCTGAAGTTTATTACGGTATCATTCGTTGAAGTTTATTATCAAAAGTTCTGAAGTTTAAACAGTTCTGAAGTTTATTATGGCAATGGTGGTTAACCATATTATAGCAGAATTTTGAATATGAATTGGTGATTTTAAGCTGAGATATATATGGTGATTTTAAGCTGAGACAAATAGGGTGATAACAGCATTTTGAATATGGAATGTTTTTGCATATATATATGGTGATATAAGGCGGATTTTAAATGATTTTTCTCCATAACAAAATCATTTTAAAGCAGAGATATACACAGTAATTCTCCATCATTTTTTTTTCAAAGCAGCAGAAGTTTTTTTAAGAGTATTTTTCCATCAGAAGTATATATCAGCAAAAGTTTTTTTTTTCAGCAGAAGTAACCTTTACAGAATGCATTCAATCATCTCTATGATAGGAATAGTTCTCACTGGCAAGGAGAACTATCCTGACTGGTCCCGGATGGTACAGCACACCCTCATTTTCAATGAGCTGTGGA
>APFE030082618.1:159351-194753 GCA_000404065.3 Pinus taeda | reverse complement strand
GGGGGGGGGATCGGCCCCCCCGGTCGAGGGGGATCGACCCCCCCAGAACCCCCGCAGGGGGACAAGTCCCCCCACACCCCCCCGCTTGGAGGGGTGTACAAACTTCTTGGGGTATACATTCAGATGAAAGCAAAGACCTCTAAATAATCATGCTCCACACCCAAAAAATAGATGGATGGGTCGATCAACAAACAAGATTAATGAAAGATGAGTGACGAAGATCTTATCATGGAGATTATGTGAATAGATGGATGGACCACATCAAGTCACGTGTCGGCAAAAGGGAGAAAATACGTGGAATGATGGAGCAGTCTTCGTAGGTGGTAAGCAGTTTCTTGCGTGCCCTCAAAGTTGTAAGTGGAATTCCTAAATTTTATGTGATTAGACTAAGTGAGTGACGCGTAGCATGAGAAAACCAATTTTCTTGCTTGCTCTCGATCAAATATTGGTCGTGCAAGAATCCATGCAAGATTGTGCGATAGCCGTTGGATCATGTAGGATTGATCAACGATGGAGAGCGGCCAAGCTAGTTGGCAAGCGAGTGAAGTGATAGCCATTGGATCAAGCGAAACAGATCGATGATGGAGGTGTGGAGTGCCTAAATTCAAACGTTGAAATCAATATAGGTGGTAAGCGGTATCTTGCACACCCTAAGAGTTGTAAGTGGAATTCCTAAATTTTACGCGATTAGCCTAAGTGAGTAACACGTAGCACGGGAAAACCACGTTTCTTGCCTGCTCTTGTTTGGGTATCGATTGTGCAACAATTCACACAAGATTGCATGATAGTCGTTGGATCATGCGGGATTAATCAACAATGGATATTGACCAAGCTAGTTGGTGAGCAGGTGACGCAATAACCATTGGATCAAGCAAAACAAATCGATTGTGGAGATTTGGAGCACCTAAATTCCAATGTTGAAATGAATATGTGACACGTGGTTAATGGCGATTGGTCAGGTTTGTTATAGATTGGACAGTAAGGCGATCTACGAGTATAATCTGATTAAGACATTATTTATTGGCTTCCACGTATATTATGCATGAAGAAAGTGCTAAAGAAATGAGAATATGAGTGAGATATTATTACAGAAAGATGAAAATGAAATGAACCAAGTATTGAATCAATATGAAAAACTCCAAATTTCATGCGAGAACTAGAAATCTATGTTTTTGGGGTCACTGAAGGGGCTTTTCCTCAAGTCATGGTCCCAGAGGGAGGGGGTGAGGCCGAGACACCTACTGACAACCTTATGGGGATTTGTTTCTCCTTGCTAACCTTCTAATTAAAAGAAGAAAAAAATGGAAGCAAACTAAAACATGAAATATCTACGCTACATTGTTGTAATGAAAATGTAGCTACTTAAGCAAATGAACGATTAAACCATGAATCTTTTCCCTACACTGTTGTAATGGAAATGAAACTATTTAAGTAGAAGAACGATTAAACCATGAATCTACGCTAGCATACATGTACAATAAAGAGGAGCCTTAGTTGCTAGGGTTGGGGCCTAACACAAGAGCTTCAGCCCTCTGAGTTAACTTAGTGTTGGCTCGAAAGGAAACTATTCTTATTATAAAAACAATGGATTACATCAAAAACTATCACAATTCTTGCAGCTCGAAAATAGAGTAGAGTTTTTACAATCAAAAATCCAAATCCTACTGAGTTCCTAGGCCTCTCTACTTATACATCTGAAGTCTCCAATGACTTCCTTAAAATTAGGGAGGCTCGGCTCCCAAACTCGAGATAAACTGGTGCTTTGATTTTCACTTGCTCGGTTCCCTTCTAGTCATCATGATTTGGCTGTTTGCACTCTGAGATGATGGAGGAATATTCGAATGGAGGGGTAGTAAATGAGGAGGATTTACCTCCTATAATTCTTCTCCCTTGTCCCATTCAAGTTTTGACCAAGGTCTTTGCCAAAATTCCTTGCTTTTATCCTTTAATTCTGCATTAAATGCACATTAGACAAAATGAAAAATATCCAACTCTAACTCATCTCATAAACAAAATATAATCAAAAGTATGCAATAAGTTGTGAGAATAGTTGGTTTGACTAAGCTAGGAGGTGAATTAAGGCCCATATAATTACCCAATGATGAGGCTAATCAGAGATAGACATAGAACAAGGTGGTGTGGACCCATAGACGGCGTCCACCTAGCTCCAGCATTTGCGACCATGAGAGTATACAGTGCCGCGAAAGAAAACAAAGGCATTGAAGACATCGTTCGACCCAATCACCCTCACTGAGGGGGATTTGATTGATATCGGCGAAACAGTGAGGGATGTCACCAAAAAGGCCCTCTAGTAGTTCCAGGAACAACAGTTGGTATTGGGATCTCTTCAGACAGAGTTGCAGGAGTTGCAAATTCACATTCCACAGGTTGGCATAGTGTCCACCAGCCTCACAATCGACACTTCAACTACCTAGGAAATGTTTCGCACAAGGGTGAATAATACGATAGTGCTACTAGATGGGGTACTTACTACTGAGAAGGAAGCTGACAGACCCGTGGTGAGAAGTTTGAAAGGGGTAGGGTTGAACATGGCTGCACTCCCTTGGGATAAACTCTACCTCTTATAGGATGGAGTCACTGCAGAACTCAGGGCCAAGGAGAGTCACACCTTAGAGGTAATGAGTGAGCATCGCATCAACATTGAACAGTTGGGCCTATAGCACAATGAGGCAGTGGAGAAAAACAAACAAATAATGTAGGTTGTGGAGGAATCCTACCGAATGGTCCTAGAGTTGGAAATTCAGGCAGAAGAACCGATGGAGGCGTGCATCCATAAGTTAGCCACCGAGGTGTGAGATGCAAGAGCAGAGATGGCCAGGGTTCAGCTGGAGCTGAACCTGCAGATTGCAGAACTGCAGTTAAGGGCTGAACCTTCAAATCCTTTGAAGGTTAGAGAACAACGCAACACCACGGTTACGACAACGATCATGGAGATTGGCAGTGCAGTGACAGACTGCATGCAGATTTTTGAACAATCATTCGAGGTCCTAACCACTCTACAAGAGGACCCGAATGTAGAGTGATTGGAGACATAGGCACACGAGCTACAATAGAGGTATGATGAGGTAAAAGGGACTATGTAGATGGTTTCCCTTACGTAAAGGCTTGCATGGATGTAGTAGGAAAAGGTGCTCAAGGAACAGATGGATGTCGCTCGGCACAAAGAAACAGTCTTAAAAGTGCGCCTACAGCCATGGATCGAAAAGGCTTATACAATTACAGCCTCCATTGAAGCAAATCTCGCACAACTGCAAGCAACTCAGCGGAGGATTTAGGGTATCATTTCAATAGCAGCAGTCACCGAACAACACGTGGAAGAAGTCTAGCATGCAGCCGCTCAGTGTGTTGCTAAAATTGTAGGTATTCAAACGGAGCTAGGAGGTCTTCACGCTAAGATCTCCACACTTGTAAAGTGACTCGAGGATGAGTCACGATGTTTGTGTTGAGGGCCTGTTTAGTATGGGATCCCCCACAGATAGTTTTGGGGCTAAGAGCCCATAGTTTGGTCCAATTTTGTAATTCCAATGTAAAGATTCCGCATTTTGTGGGCATGGAGTGCGTATATGTTAAAGAGTCATAGGGTTGTCTACCTTTATTTTGATAATGTAATGTTAGCTATAGAAGATCTACCCATGGTCAGTGGACCATGGGATTGTTTAAATAGAACTAAGATCTAAGTAGTTAGAAGAATAAAAAAAGCATGGATTAAGATCGAACATGTATGAGAGATAAATCTGAAGTAGAAGTCTAGTTTTTGGTCGTAGCGTAGGTAGAGGCTCTGCAGCTGAGTGCACACAGGCCTAGAAGTCCACAGTTGAGTGTGCGGGCCCCTGCAGCTAAGTGCACAGGTAAAGTCAAGTCTATAATCATCTTGAAGTATTAATAAAGAGAAGTTTTTTATCATTCCTGCGTATTTATTTCCTATTTATGCATTTTGTTATATTGGGTATGAATTTCACTTCTAATGCTTATAGGATGCGCGAACGTGTATAAATGTTTACACGAAGCTAACTAATGTCTGTGAATAAGATAAGTAATATAGTTAGCCTAGTTTGGGAAATATCGCAGTTCACTACCCTAGCAGCACAAAAGGACTTCAGCCCTTGGTTATGGCTATGTGAAAGCCGATTGTAACACTTCGCAAAGGTACTTAAGGGTGAAACAGAGAGCGAAGAAACCTGCATGAAGGCAGGTATAGTTGGAATAAATTGACATCACAACCATCTCAAGGGACTTAGTTCCAGCATCCCCTCATACTGCTTCAGGTGAGACTTCAGTCTGCGCTCCGTGGGCTCATGCTGAAAGGGCCAGTAGTGGAGGGATTTGTTTGGCTAACTAGCGCTGAACCTGGGTCAGGCCCCCTCAAGCCAACAATGTTATTTTAGGAATGCCATGAGTAGCCTCTTCTTTCAATGACTCCTCAAAGTTTCCTTTACCTTCTTCGATGGGAGTTAGTGTTTATATCTATTTATGGATGATTGTGTTGGGTGATGTGTTGGCTAGCCGAGTACGAGTACCTTCTTTTGGATTGTTGGTCCCACTACCCGTTCATCATATCACCTTGCCTCGTAATCATCTCCCACTCTTATTCTCAGTAACTTAAGCATTTTTGGATTCATTCCCCTTTTTCCTTTGATTTGAACTTGCCATGTGTGTAGTGTACTAACCCTTTTCTTCTTGTTATCTAACCAAGGGTGGCCAAGTTAACTGGCCACCTTCACTTATAAAATCAACTCCCACATTATTCTTACAGTTTAATCATATCATACCTATGACGGAGTATTGGTAAGATGATATGCCTATGGGTTCTTTGCTTCATTGATGATGCATGTTGGAGAGTGGTGCCAATTTACTATTCGTTTCGAGCTACGTATTTCAACTATATATTTCCTCTTTTGATGACTTATTCCTTTAATGATGTACAGGTGTTGAACATTTTTGTTGTTCATCTTCCTGCTACTACTGAGATCTAGAGGAGCTTACTCATCCTTGTAGTCCCCATGCTGAAGATGGCTATAGTTTCTATGGTCTCTTTTATGGGATAGGCTGCTATAGGATTTCCTACAGGATGTCTACAGGATGTCATGTAGCTACCTTTCCCTTAAACTCTCGCAATTTTTCTCATCTTGAAGTAGAAGGGGTGTCGAAATGAGTGGGGAATGGGATTATGAAATGGTAGGTGAGGGATGTTGCTTTTGGTATGCCTCCTCTTTCCTTTTTTTGTTTTTTGTTTTACTTTTTATAAAAAAAAATCCCTTGAACTTGATTTCTTTGATGGATGCAATAGCGACATGGTTATGAAAGGTATTAGCTGAGGTGTAGTAAATGGTTTTTTTACATTCAAACATAGGCTTGTGTCACCACATTTCCATTGGACTGATTTTCTTGTGGTTTTCAAGACCTCCTGTAATTCCTACCGGAAACTCCTGTAGTATTACAGGCAATCCTGTAGAAAACACAAAACTGCTTGAAATGATCTGGAGTGGAGTATAGAGGGAAGAATAGGGGGATAATGGATGATATGAGATTGGTGAAGTAAAACACAATTTTTGTAGGGCTTACTGTCCTCTATATGTTGTACTTATCTTCCTCTTGCAAACCTACAAAACAAGATTGTCATTTTTGTATATTTTTCTCTTCTTTTTTTTCCCTTTTTTTTCTTTTTTTGAAAAACAACTAGTCTGCCTCCAATGAGGTTTTCATCCTAGTTACTTGCCATACGTGCCTCAAAAGATGTTTTCACCTAGATATCTTTTATTATTATTATTTTTTGAACACTCTTGGGCCTCCTCAAGAGGTTTTCAACCCAATAGTGGTACTGAGGTGCCTCATGGAGGTTTTCATCGGAGTCTCTTTATTTCATTTTTTTCAAGGAATTGGTGGGGTCAAAGCTGAGACTTGCTTGACCACCATCACTGTCTTGTTGATGCTATTGATGAATTTCTACTTTGATAAGGGATTTTTGTATATTTTTAATCTATACCCATTGACAAGCAAAGGGATAGCCTCTGCATCAATGGTTCTTATTTGAACAACACCATTATCATGACACTTTTCTATTACATACGGTCCTAACCATCTGGTCGTTAACTTTACTTTGAAATATTTATATCGGGAATCATATAGCAAGGCCCAATCACCTTCTTGAAAGTGTTTGTCTTTTATATTCTTGTCATACTAGATTTTCCTTTGTACTTGAGTCACTTATGTGTGTAGGAGGGCCTGCATCCTAAATTCATATAACCCATTCAACTGGACCAATATTTCCTGTTGTGCCCTTGTGATGTCTAGATCCATTTGTTCTTCCATCCTTAAGGTGTTTTATTCAAATTCAATGGAAAGCATGGATTTCTTCCCATAGGCCAGCTCATAAGGAGTGAAGCTAGTGGTGGTCTTCCAAGTGGTATTGTAGGCCCAGGTGGACTCAACTAATCTATCTGCCCAATCCTTTCTAATGTTGATAATCACCTTGGTCAGAATGCATTCCAATGTTTGGTTGGTTACTTCCACTTTCCCATTAGCCTGTGGGTGGTAAGGGGTGGATTTTCTATGCTTGATCTTGTGCCGAATTAATAGATTTTCAATCATGTGAGATGTAAGTTGACTTCCTTGATCAGTGACCAATTCTCTAGGGTACCCAAACTTATAAAACACGTTCTACCTTAAGAATTCAACCAATTTTTCTTATTTCACTACTTTGATGGCTTTGGCTTCAACCCATTTTGTTAAGTAGTTAGTGCACATAATGACATACTGCTTATGTCTAGATGGAGGGTCAATGGGCCTGATGAAATCCATGCCCCACTTGTCAAATGGCTTGAAATTCACTTGAGGTTGTAGAGGCATTTCATCCCTTGCGGTAGGTTTCCCCATCCTTTGGAATCGATCACACTGGGTGGTATACCTGCTTACATCTTGGTGAAGAGTGAGCTAGTAATAACCAACTTGTGGTATCTTGAATGTTGTTCTTTTGGCTACAAAGTGACCTCCAAACAACTCATCATGATAGGCTAGAAGGATTTCAAAGGCATCCTCCTCCCTGGCACATCTTCTCAGAATTTGATCTGGACCTAGCTTGAAGAGATTCCCCCAAATCCAAGTGAATGGGGAACTTTTTCTTATAATTATACTCTTTTCCTTGGAGGACAAATTTGGAGGGAATGTTCCGTTACCAAGTAGTTTTCTATGTCAGCAAACCATGGAGAGAGAACTAAAATGG
Organism: Pinus taeda; assembly: GCA_000404065.3. Lineage (NCBI taxonomy): Eukaryota > Viridiplantae > Streptophyta > Pinopsida > Pinales > Pinaceae > Pinus > Pinus taeda. Next base: position 187,513 of record APFE030082618.1, on the reverse strand, counting down.
CGAATAAATTTTCATCTGGTAGCTGATCATCAACCATTCCTTCCTCCCCTATATGTAAAGTCAATCTGGATAAAAAATCTGCAACTACATTCTCCTTGTCAAGCTTATCAATAATAATTAAATAAAATTATCGCAATAAAAGAAACCATCTAACAATCTGGGAATTTACATCGGGTTTATTCATCAAGTATTTAATTACAGCATGGTCGGTATGTGCAAATGTTTGGTAACAAGTTATATAATGTCTAAATTTATTCATTGAATGCAAAACAACTAAGAGCTCTTTTTTAGTTACTGTGTAGTTTAACTTGACTCTCCACAGATTCTTACTGATGAAGTAAATGGCATAAGGTAGCTTGTCATCTTTTTGACCTAGAGTTGCTTCTATGGCTTTATGAGAGGCATCAACGTGAATATGAAAAGGAAGAGCCCAATTTGGGCCTCGGAGAATAGGTGTAGCAGTAAACTTGTCCTTTAGGGTGTCCCGGGCTTCTTGGAAACTTTTTGACCATAAAAATTTGAAGTCTTTGGCCAATAACCCAAATAAGGGAGAAGATAACGTGCTGAAATATTTTTCAAATCTCCTATTATTGGGTGTGGGATACTCCCAAGGCAAGTTTTGGAACTTAAAGCCCAACTTTTGACTAAGTCTGATGTAAAGACTCCATGATTTGTGGGCGTGGAGAGCGAAGTTGTACCCTTACTTCTATAATGTAATGTCAGCTTGAGAGTTCTACCTATGGTCCATGGACAATGGGATTTTATAAATAGAGTGAGGCTCTAAGTGTAAAGAAGGATCTAAGGAATCGAAGACATAAGATCTAATGATGAAGCATTGAGTCTAGGTGGAAAGTTGAGTCTTTGGGTAGTAGAGTAGGAGAAAGCTTTGAAGCTGAGTGTGCAGAGGCCTAGTAGTCTATAGTTGAGTGCACAGACCCCTACAACTGAGTGTGGAGGGAAAGTTGAGTCTATAATTGATTGAAGCATTAATAAAGGGAAGTTTTACAATATCTTTGTGTATCTTTTCCTGTTTTATGCATTGAAGTATATTGGGTATGAATTGCAAGTTTATTGTATATTTGTCGCACGAACTTATATGAATGTGTTGAATAAGTGAATATAAGATAAATTATCTATTTACACTAAGATAACTAACTGTTATAAGAAGATAAGTAAGGTCCACAGTGTAACCTGGGGAAATAGCGGAGATCACTACTTTAGCAGCCCAAAGGCTTCTCAGCTCCTGGTTAGGGATGTGCGAAGGAGTATAATAGGGCATGAAGGCCTCATAGGTTAGGAAAGTGCGTGAAGTGACCTGCACGAAGATATTCACAGTTGGACAAAATCAACCCCTCAAACATCTCAAAGGTGCGGAAACTTGGTTCCAGCATCCCCCCATACTGCTTCGGGTGAGACCTCAGTCCGTGCTCTGTGGGCCATTTCCGAAAGGTCCACTAGTATAGGGATTTGTTTGGCTAAATACCTTCGAACCTAGGGCAGGCCCCATCAAGCCAACAAATGGTTCCATTATCGGGATCGGAATCTACATAGAGATGTTTAATGTCGTATCATTGGAATCCAACTAAGAAAGAAATTGAAGGTTGGTTGGATAGGAGAATTCATGAGTTCACGACGTAGGAGAACAGGAATCCATGACTATTAAAGCAAGAGTGGTTAGACTACTACCTATAAATAGAGATCCACAAAATTTTCTTTGCATCTTTCCCTACTAAGCTATACGAGGAGATCGTGAAGCTAGTAGATAGCCAAGGAAGGTGGAAGCTTGACAATCCTATTGTGTGGACCCCAGAGTTGGTGCACAGATTGGAAGCATCGGAGAATAAGATCATGTGCATTATGGATCACTGTCTCCATCGGATTAGAGGAGGATCATTATTGAGTTCGCAGTATATACGTCAGTTAGCTATAGCGAGGCAGAGCGATGCTTTCTCAAAGGACCATGAGGTAAGTACGTAAAGTCTCTGAATACTTGGATTAAAATGTTATTGTGTGAAAATAGGGTTATGCAATTACCTTGATGTCTGGAGCTACGCGAAGTGGAAAAACCTATAGAAATGAAGGAAGTAAGGGACCATAGAATAGCCCTTTGATTTCACCTCCACAAGGGGACGAGGAAGAGCTCGCAAAGGTCTCACTGAGAAGTGAAATCAATTTGATATGACAGAGGATTCCATTCATACCACCTCCACCGACACCACCACCAGCTTCACTGCCTTCACCTCAATCTTCACCTATACCACCCCCGCTACCACCGTAAGTCAATATGGTAAGCACGATGAAGTTACCTATGCTCAAGGGAGTAGGAAATGAAGATCCAGACCAGTTTTGGTTCGTGATAAGAGCACTATGGGAAGCGCAGGGAGTTACAGATGATAATATAAAGAAAGTGACGCTGGTCAGTGCTCTGCAAGATCACACACTGACCGATATATTAAGCATTCTAATGACAATCCAAATGTAGAAATCAAGGATATCCAAATTGTGCTGAATAGAGAATTTAGTAGGCCAAAGTCAGAGGCGCAGTCGATCATTAGATTCAAAGAGATCACAATGCTACTAGGTGAGACTCCTTGGGAGTTGGATCAAAGAATGAAGTGCACAATTCGCAAAGCTAATATGACTTTGATAGATGGACAACACTGTGAATGGTTTGTAGCGTCGCTAATGCCACATTTGAGGAACACATTATTGTGTGTGGAGCCTGATTATCTTATGTATTCAAAGGTATCACCACATTGGAACCCAGTTCGAAATGGGGCAACAACACCACCCGTAAAATATTCACTGCAGGGGGGTCCCGGGGGGGGGCTGCAACCTTTAGGGAGTCCCCCCCTAGTGGGGGGTTTCAGGGACAGTGCCCCCGAAGCTAAAAACAAATGCAAAATTTCCTTGTAAAAGTATAGTAATTTCTAGTCAATATGGGCCATTCATTAGGTGGATGATTTGATGGTAGAAGTTATATTTAATTTAGGGTTTTTTGCCCTAGAAGGAAACCCCTGACTATATATGAGGGAATTGTATTAAGTCTATATAGATCTGTATTTTGAGTGAGGAAGAGAGAGGAGATTGAGAGTGAAGAGGGAGTTATAGCAGATCTGTTGTAGGTTGTATCTCTTCAGTTTGTTGGCTAATATAAAAAGAAGGATTGGCTATTTCTCCCTAGACGTAGCCCAAACTAGGTGAACCACGTATATCTCTGTCTCTCTCGCTTTATGCATTTTTTGTGTTTATATTTTTGCAATATTTTATGTGTTCCATTGCTCTGTAATATATAATTTTCTAACACGCATTGTCGCAATAGAATTTAACAACCTAGGCAGAGGCCTTGGAGATCATGATGAGGCTGCATGAGACCTCGATATAGGATCCTAACTTGGGAGTTCAACAAATCCACGCGCAGTTGAAAAACTTATGCCTTGAGATGCAGAGTCTGAAACAGGACAGGACAACTCACTTGGAAGAGCACGAAGAAGTATGGTGCATAAAATGTAAGGGTCAGGGTCATGATAAGGACCATTTCCCCATGTTTGTGAATTACCTTAGAGGAGGATGGCTGATGTCGTTACGACCGGAGGCACAAGCTACACCTAGCATGACACCTACCTTGTGGTGCGTGATTTTTCAAATAGGAGGAAAGCATGTTATGGACAACTGCCATTTGTTACAAACGTACACAATGAATTCACAACAATTGTTCTGTAATTTTTGTAGATCGGTTGGACATGATGAGTGCACTTGTAGAACCTATGAGTTGATGATGGATAAAACTCCCACCTACAGAGTTCAGGATGAAACGTGGCCCCTTGACTAGAATGCAGGAGTGGCGCGAACCGGATTTCAAGGGCGCGGACAAGGCTAAGGTGGAGGAGGACCTGGAAGAGGTCGCAGACAACTGATATTCTACAATTGCGGAGGGCTAGGACATTATGCCTTTGATTGTATGAATCCAACTTATCCATCATGTCTGTATTGTACCCTGTTTCATCATGAGACGGAGGATTGTCCCATGCTGATAGCTAGGTTGCATGACAAGGGAGTGATACAGCCTCCCTCAACTCAAAACCTGCAGATGATGAGGTCTGAGCCATGCAAGGAAGATCCAAATGTGAACATAGTGCTCCGAAGTGGAATTACGATGGGAGATGATAAAGGAAAACAACCTGAAGATACTACTTGGGTTCATAAGGCTCCAATGGGAGAAGAAGAATTTGATTTGGAGTGTGCTAAGGAATCCTTCATGGAAGCTAAGAAGAGCTTCGTTGATGCCTCCACTTTAGGAAGAAAATATAGATCAAAGCTGGAAATGGACCCATCTATGCTTGCAATGTTCCTAGAAACATGCATGAAGCTATTAGGTGACAATAAAGTTGTAAAGGCATTGCAGGAACTCATTAACAGATGCCTTGGGATTGTGCTAGGAGAGCCACATGTAGTCTGGAAGATTGGAAAGCATGCAACAAGGATGGGAAGAGAAATGAGGTTAATCGCGTAGATTGGATGATATGATATGGATGAGGTAATTCTTGATTTAGGATTGGGCACGAACGTTCGGCCGAAGCAGACATGGGAGTGCATGGGAAGACCTACATTGCAATGGTCTCCTATCCAGCTGCGAGTGGCGAACCAGGAAAAGATAATACCTATGGGGATATTGCAGGGGATCACATGGATATTGAAGGAGTGAGTGCACCAGCAGAATTTGAACTGATAGAGATTGTTGATGACAACAATCCCTACCTCGTGCTCTTAGGAATCGATTGGGCCACTAACATGAACATGATGATTAATTTGAAGAAGCGCAAGATGATTTTTAAGAAAACGTCTCTACACATAGTCGTACCTTTGGACCCTACAAAGGATCGTGCTACACAGAGCGGTGCACGACTATGAAAGCGATGATGATTTGGATTGCATCTACAAGATAACCGTGTGAGAGCAAGATTGGGTAAACCCCACCGTGGATGGAAGGATCTCATGGGAGTGCAAAAGCTCCTGTACATCAGATTCTGATGAGGAGATAGAGTGATGGCAGAACTAGTTGCATGAGATAACCACACTGAACTGTAATATGATGACAAGATTGTTGCACTGCTTATTGATGGAAGTGAGGGATCTACCTACTTATGATGGGTTAAGTGAGGTAGATGCTTTCTTGAACAGATTTCAAAGGGAGGTGACAAAAAAACAACATTTTGAGGCTTTGAAGTGGGTACTTCATGCTACACCCACGAGGTGGTGGGGTACGCACCAAGGAAGCTTTTAGGATTGGTGCGAATGTAGGAGAATGATGTGCATGCATTTTAGGAAGCCTCAGATGTGACTAACAGACAAGTATGGCAGATGTGATGATCCACGCGTGCACCTGGCCAACTAGATAGAGGTCTATGGAGAAGAGCCACAATTTGAGCGGGTGCACCTGTTTTTTCATACCCTAGATGTTATACTCATGAATTGGTATATAGAGATGGAGCTCCACCATGGGACGGGTGAATGGGATATCCTGCGCGAAGGGTTCCTGTTAACCTTCAATTTTGAGGATCGTTGGTGGGACGTCATTGATGATGTGCTACAAGCAGTAAAAGAAACTATATTTAGGATACCACAGGAGCTAATAGAATCAATTCAACCTGAATTGGCTACTCAGCTAAGCTACGCGCTGGAGTGTTATAATGTAAATGCTGAAGAATATGATGAGGATCCACAGAAAATTAACGTTCCAGAAATAGAAGGCCATCATGAGGTTGAAGGACCCCTGATTAAAGACCCTGACATAATCATGCCGGTAAAGACAAAGTAGGTAAATATTGGTACAAAGGCCGAACCTAAGTATGCAACACTCGGTGACTATTGGGATGACGCGATGGTGGATAAGGTCATTGAGTTACTCTGCGAGTACTAGGACTTATTCCCGACCAATATTACGAACTTAAAAGGAATCATCAAAGATTTAGGAATGATGAGGATCACATTAAAACCCAATGCAAACCCAGTTAAGTAGAGACCTTATTGCTTGAATCAGAAATACAAAAAGAAGGTTCACGTAGAACTAGACAAAATGCTCACAGTAGGAATCATTGAGTTGATGGAAGAATCCAATTGGGTAAGCCCTATGGTGGTGTAGGAAAAGAAGTAGAAGGGCGAGATAAGAATATGCATTGATCTCAGAAAATTGAATAACATGTGTGTGCATGACCCATTCCCAACTCCGTTCACAGATGAAATATTGGAAAATGTTGGTGTGTAGGAAGCATATTCTTTCACTGATGGGTTCTCAGGGTACCACCAGATCAAAATCGCACCGGAAGATAGGAGCAAGACAACCTTCATGACGGAGTGGGGCTACTTTCAATACAATGTTATGCCATTTTGGTTAAAGAAAGTGCCTGCCATCTTTTCGCACGTACTTGTTGCATCATTCAAGGAATATATCCACAAGTTCCTAGAGGTTTATCTTGATGATTGGGCTATATTTGGGCTGGTTAAGCACCATGTAGCGAGCATATGCTTGATGCTAGATACCTGCCAAAGACTCCAAATCATGTTGAACCTCAAGAAGTGTACGTTCCTCATTCCTTTTGGAACCTGTTGGGACACATGGTTTGGAGATAGAGATTGATGGTAGACCCCGCGAAGATTGTGGTGATTCTGAATTTGGAAGTGTTGTGAAGTGTGAAACAACTACACACTACCCTGGGACATACAAGGTACTATAGGAAGTTCATCAAAAGCTATGCCCAGATCCTCGTGCCAATGGAGAAGTTGTTGAAAAGATATGTCACATTCTACTGGAACAATGACTATAAGAAAATCGTGGATGTATTAAAAGAAAAGATGGCCTCTGCACCAATCCTAGTCTTCCTGAAATCGGATGAGGAGTTTCATGTCCATGTTGACGCATCATGTATAGCACTGGGAGTGGTACTAACTTAGGATGATGGAGAGGGCTTGGATCACCCTATCACATTCGCGAGTCACATATTGTCTAAAGAAAAAAAAGAATTATTCCACCACTTAAAGTGAGGGATTAGCTATGGTGTACGCACTCCAGAAATATCATCACTATTTGCTAGGAGGACACTTCAAGATGTCTACAGATCATTCCACATTGAAATATTTGGTCAATAAGCTTGTGTTGGGGGGGCCACATATGAAGGTGGATTTTATTATTCCAAGGATATGATGTTGAGGTCTTTGTGAAGCCTGGGTGACTGAATGGAGGACCGGATCACCTGTTGCGCATTGAGACAGGAGAGGAACCTACTGGTCTAGAGGAAGGATTACCTAACGCACAACTCTTTACTATGCACATAGATGATGGAAACTTTGAAGATATAATCCACTTTCTCATGACTGGAATTGCACCGAAAGAGTACCCCGTCCAGCAAAAGAAGGAACTAGTGGTGCGCACGACAGGTTTTTCTGTCATTGTGGGGCACCTATATAAGATGGGTAATCATGAGATACTATGAAGGTTTGTACCTGAATTTGAATGAAGCCATATCCTCGTGGATGCACATGGGGGCACTGTGGGAGGACACTATGCAGGGACAACAACCGTGCAAAAGGTTCTTTGTGCATGGTTGTGGTGGCTAACCCTTCATCAGGATTCAAAATCACATTGTAAGGCCTGTGATGTATGTCAAAGAACAGGTAAACCATTGAGGAGAGACGAGATGTCTTTGAATCCAAAAATGACATTGCAGCCCTTTGAAAAGCGGAAGATTGACTTCGTAGGACCTATCAAACCTAAGGGAAAAATGGGTGCGAGATACATTATCACTGCAACAAAGTACCTGACTCGTTGGGTAGAAGCACAACCGATAAAAGATTGCACAGCCGTGTCAGCCACGAAGTTTCTGTTTGAACACGTATTGACACGATTTGGATGTCTGAAGATCTTGATAAGCAATCACGGTACACATTTCCTAAATGAAACAATTAGTGTGCTAATAGAAGAGTTCCAGGTGTATCATCAGAAAAACACACTGTATCACCCACAAGCCAATGGGATAGTAGAAGTTTAAAAAAAAATATTGGAGACTGAGCTGACCAAAGTATGCAACGCGCAGTGAAGTGATTGGGACCTACACATACCTGCATTATTATGGGCTTATAGTACGACATGCAAGCAACTAATGGGACAGACACATTTTCGGCTGGTCGATGGAGTGGAAGCCATAATTCCAATGGAGTATGTCATGCCTAGTCTACGCATAGCAGTGCTCACAGGTATGATGGACTGTGGAGCCCTAGAGGAGAGGCTTGCGCAGTTGGAGGAACTTGAAGAGGAATGGTTTTTGGTTGGATTCCATCAATAGGTACAAAAGCAACGCAAAAAGGCCTAGCACGATTGAGATATTAAGTTGCGCACCTTCAAGGTGAACGATTTGGTGTTACTATATGATAGTAAGTTTTATAAATTCCCATGAAAGTTTAGAATGCATTGGCTAAGACCATATGTTATTAAGGAAGTCACAGACGGAGGTGCAGTGTAGTTGGTAAAGCTAAATGGAGAACCTTTCCTAGGCAAAGTGATGGAAGTTGGTTGAAGGCATACACGGATGGCCTGACTATTTGACCAACTGAGAGAAGCACAACCTTAGCACTCTAGGTAGCTGAAAGGAGGCATCAGACTATAAAAAAATGTAGGGGATGCATGAGCGGATACAAGGAAGTATTTTAGATACCGTGGTCTCCGAACAACGCATCCAAGATATACAAGAGGTAGTCACTCAGTGTGATATCGACCTTGTAGCAAGCTCAGCATAGTTGGGAGGTCTCCGCGCGAAGATCTCCACATCGATAGAGTGACTCAAGGGCGAGTCATGATGTTTGTTTTGGGGGCCCGTTGGGCACGGGATCCCCCCAAGGCAATTTTTGGGGCTTAAAACCCAAGTTTTAACCAAGTCTGATGTAAAGACTCTGCGATTTGTGGGCCCAAAGTGCAAAGTTGTAATTGAGTCATAGGGTTGTTCGCCCTTACCTTTGTAAATATAATGTCGGCTTGAGAGTTCTACCCATGTTCCACGGACCATGGGATTGTGTAAATAGAGTGAGGCTCTCAGTGTAAAGGGAGATAGAAGGGAATCGAAGATAGAAGATCTAATGAGGCAGCATTGAGTCTAAAGTGTAAAGTCGTGTCTTTGGGTCATAGAGTAGGAGAAGGCTCTACAACTAAGTGCACAGAGGTCTAGTAGCCCACAGTTGAGTGCGTGGATCCCTACAGTTGAGTGTGCAGGGCAGGTTAAGTCTATAACCGATTGAAGCATTGATAAAGAGAAGTTTTACATTATTTCTGTGTATCATTTCCTATTTTATGCATTGAAGTATATTGGGTATGAATTGCAAGTTTACTGTTTATTTTTTGTGTGAATGTATATGAATATGTTGAATAAGTGAATATAAGATAAAGTATCTGTTTAATTGAAGATAACTAATTGTTATAAGAAGATAAGTAAGATCTGCAGTGTAACTTGGGGAAATAGCATAGATCACTGCTCTAGTAGTGTGAAAGCTCCACAGCTCCTGGTTAGGGCTGCACAAAGGCAAATATAAGAGGCCACGAGGGACTTTCAGGTTAGGAAAGTGTGCAAAGTAACCTGCATGAAGGTATTTACAGTTGGAAACTTGGTTCCAGCATCCCCCCATACTGCTTCAGGTGAGACCTCAGTCCACGCTCCACGGATTATTGCTGAAAGGGCCAGTAGTATAGGGATTTATTTGGCTAAATAACTCTAAATCTGGGTCAGGCCCCATCAAGCCAACAAATGGTTCCGTTGTCGGGACTAGAATCTTCATAGAGATGTCTAATGTCGTATCATTGGAATCCAATTAAGAAAGAAATTGAAGGTTGGTTGGACAAGAGAATTCACGAGTTTGTGGCATAGGAGAAAAGGAATCTATGACTATCAAAGGAAGAGTGGTTAGAATGCTACCTGTGTTAGCACCTAAATCTGCCTCAGGCTGAAGGAAGGCAAAATTCAGGGTAACCACAAACCACGCTCAGTTTGGTAGCTAGCCCTACCAGAACAGGAGAGGGCTCTCTCCAGGTCACACTCAGTGAATAGATGAACGAAAAGGTTGAGATGGCTTTCAAATGAACTATTTATCTTAGGCTAGTAAGTGGAAATGAAAATAATGAGTGATTTTGTGAATGACGGTGTTTCTGGGATGTTATGGGACCACTGGACTTCAATGAACAGAGAACTTAACATGAAGGCACAGATTATTTCGTGAGGCAAGGTAGGCTGAAAGCATAGCAATTTAGTTTTAAAATATGGCGGAATGGAAAGATTGATTAAGAAGGTGAAAAGGGCATGGGTGACATGAATCCTTTTCAACAGAAGAATAAACACTGTACATGAAATTTTCCCACAGGTAGAGCAATAAAATTGAATTCTACTTGATCTCACTCGAAACATTTCACCAGAAATGAATACGAAATGAAACTATGGAACATAACAAAGAAATGGAGAGGTTATTTAAGAAGGTGAAAAGGGCATGGACAACATGAATCCTTTTCAACAGAATAATGAAACATTGCACATGAAATTTTCCCACAGGTAGAGAAATAGAATTGAATTCTACCTGATCTCACTCGAAAAACTTCACCAGAAATGAATGTGAAATGAACTATGAAACATAACAAGATACATATGAAACATAAGAGGCACATTTGCTACACTCACAACCACATGAATCTCATGAATCAGAGCTATTTCCTTTCATTAATTCTCTGTAAAAATATACAATGCAGAAATAAAGTTTCTTTCCCAGAGCCTCCCAGAAGTTACAAGCCAACCCACCAACTTGCTTTGCAAATGGTTTGCATAAAATATATAGAATGTGCTATGAAGAGATAGAAAGACCAAGGGTCACAAAATGAAGGTGGAGAGCCAACCATTAGCTACAGGTGTAGCACCACAAACATGAAAAATGGCTTGGGTAACCCTTTGCCTTCCTTTGCCACTTGTATAACTGACCATATGGAGTGAAGATATTTATAAAACCGCCGCGCTCCTCCTCCTGTGCGTTGCGCTCTTTTCCAGGTGACTTTTAGAGGCCTTTCGGATGTCCAAATTGAGCATAGGATAGCTTGTTGGAAATCCTGTCCTGTCCACTTTCCAAACCCACTGGAAGTTTTTGATTTGGAGTTCATTTTCCTTGTCAAAAATAAAATCTCCCAAGACTGGTCAAACTGTGTCAGATGAGGCTTCCTCAAGGCAGAGTGCTATTGCGGGCAACTTTTGAATGTCTTTCTCAACCCCAAATTGAGCTCAAGATAGCTCATTGGAAAGCTCTTTATGTCTAGTTATTTTTTGGATCATCAAGCAAGTCATTTGGCCAACCGAGCTAGGAGGAAACTTGATTTTCCCGAGGTCGCTCAAGAGGTGCATCAATTGTCCCGAGACAATTGTATTTTTGTCATTTATTCAGAACCATGACACCTGTGTAAAACGTGAAGGAGGTTTTTCTTCCTTGGTCTGTTATGAACAAAAACATCTCTTAGTTTTTCCAAATTCATCTTCGCTTGCTAAGAAACCTCATTTGAGTGAAACATATCCTGATATGTGGGACAAGGGATTTGCTGAAATGAAGCGAAATGAAGGGGATAGAGAACTTCCAAATTCTTGAGGAAATTTTGGGAAGTATGGAGGGATGTTAGGAAGTAGGGGAAAGTGGAATCTCAGAAATTGAGTGAGGGGAAGGGGTCCAAAAAGGCAAAAAACAGGCCCAACCATAGAAAATTGCCAAGTTGTGGCAAAAATCTAGGGTTTATGCGAAAATGAGGAATTTGGGGAATCTCAGTGATGGGAAGTGTTTGATAAGGTATTTTAGGGATAGGAGAAGGTGTATGAACATCAGGATACAAGTTTTCCGATGATTTTACCATCCAAGAGAAATTAACTTCAAAACCCTAGGAGAGGGAAATGAACCTTGCCATAGGCGCAGTTGAAACATGAACAAGGTGTGAAATGACCCAATGGAACTTGACATGATGATGACAACCCTCTGAATGATGGTAGACTCAGCTGAATGGTGACATGGAACATCATTTGGACAACTTTAACAAGGGTAAAATCAAACCCCAGACCTAATGCCTAGTGACCAAATTTTAGTTGAAGACTCACTGAAATGATAAAATTTGACCTTGACACCTTAAAAATCACTTGTGTAAGAGCATGTTTGATCACTGGAAGAAGGCTGCAAATACTGACTCTAACAATGGCTCCAATGGGTGATGGTAGCTCCTTGGAGGTGCCAAGAACAATAGATCTCTGGAAGAGCTAAACAGTGCCTTTTGTCCATTGGGCTATGGAGTCCATTATTCCAATAAACCAACATGACTCAATTTATTGACATGAAACTTGACTCAAACTGACTCAATGCAAACTGACATGACTAAAGAAACTTGACGAAACTTAAAACTTAAAGCTTGGTGGTAGTACATGACCACCTTTATTTTTTACAAGACTATATATCATCAAACTATATCAAACTGCCAATGTAACCAATCAAGAAGATGGCTTCTTGACTGATTCTTCTGACCAGATCTTCTGGTCATCAATTGATGCTGGTAACTGGGCATCCAAAAACATAATTGGCCATGATTTCCTTTATCACTGAATATTGCAATAATGACCTTCACTGCTAACTGTAACAGATTTTCCATTGGATCATAAAAAACATGAAGATTTACCTCTTGCTGAAGAAACAAGATGTCCCTTTCTTTTGATTCTGATATTCCTTCATAATGTACTCTAGAAAAAGTATGTTCCTGGTCCTCAAACATTTCTGAAAAAATAGATGAGAAGATCTCTTCTTGGAAAAGCATTTCAACACATGAAACATATGAAGAAGAATCTGAATGGCAATTTTGATTGCTCTGGTCTTCTACAGTCTGAATATATTTTTGATCATCTTGACATGATATGACAACCATATTCTCATTACATTCATCACATTCATCAATCATGAGAAAAGCAACTTCGGATGATTCTTGAAACCCAACACTAACGTTTTTATCATCTACCATACATTCATCCAAAGAAAGCTTTTCACTTACTTGAACAAAGTTCTCATCTTGCTGTCCATGAGCTGATTGGATTACCTCTTCATGAAGGCTTTGTTCTGATGACATGAGAACATTTGGACCCAAAACTTTGTCTTCTTCTATGGACGAATCTAAAATGACACTTTTTCTTTCATCACTTTTAGCCATATGGAATTCTTCAACTTGCTGATCTATTTCATGTAATTGATGTTGACTATCAAGAGGCAAAACTCCTTCATCTTCCACCGTACTACAATCTTGGTCATGCTGCAAATTTTCATGATCGTCTTTATGCTGCTGAAAGGGAATTTCATATAGGGCTTCCATGATCCAATGATCCATAAAATTATCCTCCCCATAATATTTTTCAAGGCTCTCAATAAAACCATAAACATGCTTGCAACAATCATGAACTAGATTCAATGATGGATAAGAGTCTTTATATCTTTCAATGAACAGGTCATGAAAATCCTTTATACTATAAATACAAGAAGCAGACAAATTTGTAAGGACTCTGGACACCACATATCTCCACAATGGTATGATATTGTCCACTTTGGGCCTAAGCCCTTATGGATTTGCTTTTGGACTTACCCCAAAAGGCCTCATACCAATGGAGATATTTGTCCATCCTTATATACCCATGATCCTCCCCACTTCTAATCAATGTGGGACTTTGGTTGTATACCCAACAATCCTCCCCTCGAACAAAGTACCATTGCATTGAGCCTCCCCTCAAACGATTATCCATCCGTCCACTCTCTACCAACCAGGATTCTCCGCTCCAATGCGTTGGAAGCACATGCCTTACATGGAACACCACTTGCCTCGAGCGCTTGCTCTATCCCAGGTCAACTCCCTCTTCACCGTGTTGGGACCAGGAACGTCCATGAAGAACCGGAGCACACCGCCTGTTTAACCGAGCTATCCACGGATCCATCGTGATATTACCAGGGCACCACCTTCGTTCGACATTCCAGAATTCATCCACTTGGCTAATTCAGGCAAGGGCTCTGATACCACTTGTAAGGACTCTAGACACCCACATATCTCCACAATGGTATGATATTGTCCACTTTGGGCCTAAGCCCTCATGGATTTTCTTTTGGACTTACCCAAAAGGCCTCATACCAATGGAGATATTTGTCCATCCTTATATACCCATGATCCTCCCCACTTCTAATCAATGTGGGACTTTGTTCGTATACCCAACAAAATTTTCATACCAAGATTGGGCTTCACCTCCTAGAGTGGCCATGAATATCTTCATTAAGAAATCTTAAGGAAAATCAGATTTCAACTTGCGAATATGTATGTGAAATCGAACAAGATGTAAAGCAGGGTCCTTCTTACCATCATCTTTAAACATAGGCAGATTCTTTGACCAATCTACCTTCGGAATTTTATTTGGAAAGCTTGGAATGTGACCTCGGCTCATGGGAGTGTATCTTTCAAATATCCCAAAGCTACTGATCTCCAAGCAGTGGAGTCATCATGAAGCACCTGATTGCTGGATTCTTCAGTGAAAGGAGTCGCCAGGTGAATGATTTCAGCCATCTTCTTATGTCTGATCGTTGTTCACCATCAAAATCAGATCTGATCTTGAGATATGTCTTGGGGCAAGACAATATACAAGCAAACCATTTTTTTCCCTAGCGGAGTCGCCATTATGTTAGCACCTAAATCTGCCTCAGGCTGAAGGAAGGCAAAATTCAGGGTAACCACAAACCACGCTCAGTCTGGTAGCTAGCCCTACCAGAACAGGAGAGCCGGGTCACACTTAGTGAATAGATGAACAAAAAGGACTGAGATGACTTTCAAATGAACTATTTATCTTAGGCTAGTAAGTGGAAATGAAAATAATGAGTGATTTTGTGAATGACTGTGTTTCTGGGATGTTATGGGACCACTAGACTTCAATGAAAAGAGAACTTAACATGAAGGCACAGATTATTTCATGAGGCAAGGTAGGCTGAAAGCATAGCAATTTAGTTTTAAAATATGGTAGAATGGAAAGATTGATTAAGAAGGTGAAAAGGGCATGAGCGACATGAATACTTTTCAGCAGAAGAATGAACATTGTACATGAAATTTTCCCACGGGTAGAGCAATAAAATTGAATTCTACCTGATCTCACTCGAAAAATTTCACCAGAATTGAATACGAAATGAAACTATGGAACATAACAAAGAAATGGAGAGGTTATTTAAGAAGGTGAAAAGGGCATGGACAAAATGAATCATTTTCAACAGAATAATGAAACACTGCACATGAAATTTTCCCACAGGTAGAGCAATAGAATTGAATTCTACCTGATCTCACTCGAAAAACTTCACCAGAAATGAATGTGAAATGAACTATGAAACATAACAAGATACATATGAAACATAAGAGGCACATTTTCTACACTCACAACCACATGAATCTCATGAATCAGAGCTGCTGCCCTTCAATAATTCTCTGAAAAAATATACAATGCGAAAACAAAGTTTCTTTCCCAGATTCTCCCAGAAGTTACAAGCCAACCCACCAACTTGCTTTGCAAATGGTTTTCATACAATATATAGAATGTGCTATGAAGAGATAGAACGACCAAGGGTCACCAAATGAAGGTGGAGAGCCAACCATCAACTACAGGTGTAGCACCACAAACATGACAAATGGCTTGGGTAGCCCTTTTCCTTCCTTTGCCACTTGTATAACTGACCATATGGAGTGAAGATATTTATAAAACCATTGCGCTCCTCATCCTGTGCATCGCGCTCTTTTCCAGGTGACTTTTGGAGGCCTTCCTGCTGTCCAAATTGAGCGCAGGATAGGTTGTTGGAATCCTGTCCACTTTCCAATCCCACTAGAATTTTTTGATTTGTAGTTCATTTGCCCTGTCAAAAATCAAATCTCCCAAGACTAGTCAAATTGTGTCAGATGAGGCTGCCTCAAGGTAGAGTGTTGTTGCGGGAAACTTTTGAATGTCTTTATCAACCCCAAATTGAGCTCAGGATAGCTCATTGGAAATATCTTTGTGTCTAGTTATCATTTGGATCATCAAGCAAGTCATTTGGCCAACCGAGCTAGGAAAAATCTTTATTTTCCCGAGGTCGCTCAAGAGGTGCATCAATTCTCCCGAGACAATTGTATTTTTGTCATTTATTCAGAGCCGTGAAACCTATGTAAAAAGTGAAGGAGGTTTTTCTTCCTTGGTCTGTTATGAACAAAAACTCTCTCAGGTTTACCAAACTCATCTTCAATTGCTCAGAAACCTCATTTGAGTGAAACATATCCCGATGTGTGGGACAAGGGATTTGCCGAAATGAAGTGAAATGAAGGGGATAGGGAGCTTCAAAATTCTTGAGGAAATTTTGGGAAGTATGGAGGGATGTTAGGAAGTAGGGGAAAGTGGAATCTCAGAAATTGAGTGAGGGGAAGGGGTCCAAAAAGGCAAAACACAGGCCCAACTATAGAAAATTGCCAAGTTGTGGCAAGAATCTAGGGTTTATGCGAAAATGAGGAATTTGGGGAATCTCAGTGATGGGAAGTGTTTGATAAGGTATTTTAGGGATAGGGGAAGGTGTATGAACATCAGGATACAAGTTTGCCGATGATTTGACCATCCCAGAGAAATTAGCTTCAAAACCCTAAGAGAGGGAAATGAACCTTGCCATAGGCGAAACTGAAACATGAACAAGGTGTGAAATGACCCAATGGAACTTGACCTGATGATGAAAACCCTCTGAATGATGGTAGAATCAGCTGAATGGTGACATGGAACATCATTTGGACAACTTTAACAAGGGTAAAATCAAACCCCAGACCTAATGCCTAGTGACCAAATTTTACTTGAAGACTCACTGAAATGATAAAATTTGACCTTGACACCTTAAAAATCACTTGTGTAAGAGCATGTTTGATCATTGGAAGAAAGCTGCAGAGACTGACTCTAACAACTTGTACACGGATATCCATGAAATTTTCTTCGCATCTTTCCCTACTGAGTTGTACGGGTGGATCACGAAGCTAGCAAATGGCCAAGGAAGGTGGAAACTCAACAATCCTAGTGTGTGGACCCTAGAGTTGATGCGCAAAAGCATCGGAGGATAAGGTCATGTATGTTGTTGACCACTAGTTTGATCAAATTATAGGAGGGTTCATTACTGAGTTCATGGTAGATACTTCAGTCAGCTATAGTGAGGCAGAGCGACGCTTTCTCAACAAACCATGAGGTAAGTACGTAAAGTCTTTGAATACTTGGATTAAAATGTTACTGTGTGGAAAGAGGGTTATGCAATTACCTTGATGTATAGAGCTATGCGAAGTGGAAAAACCTTTAGACATAAGGAGGTAAGGGACCAGATAATATCCCTTTGGTTTCACCTCCGTGAAGGGACAAAGAAGAGCTCGCAAAGGTATCACCAAGAACTACAATCAATTTGATAAGGCAGAGGATTCCATGCATACCACCCCTACCCATGCCACCACCATCTTCACTGCCTTCACCCCCATCTTCGCCTGTACCACCTCCGCCGCCACTGTGACTCAATATGGCCAGCGCGATAAAGTTGTCTGTGTTCAAGGGAGTAGGAAATGAAGATCCAAATTGCACTAAACAAAGAATTTAGTAGGCTAAAGTCAGAGGTGCAGTAGATCATTAGATTCAAAGAGATCAGAATGCTACCAGGCGAGACTCCTTGGGAGTTGGATCAGAGACTGAAGTGCACAATTCGCGAAGCTAATATGATGTTGATGGATGGACAACACCAAGAATGGTTTGTAACATCGCTAACATTGCATTTGAGGAACACAATGTCGCAACAGAGGTTGACAACCTAGGCAGAGGCCTTGGAGATCTCGATGAGGATACATTAGACCCTGGTATAGGATCCTAACCTAGGAGTTCAACAGATCCATGCACAGTTTAAAAACTTCTTCCTTGAGATGTAGAGTCTGAAACAGGACAAAACCTCGACTGAAAGTATGCGAAGAAGTATGGTGCGTAAAAAGCAAGGCTCAGGGTCATGACAAGGACCACTACACGGTGTTCGCAAATTACCTCGTGGGAGGAGGGTCAATGTTGTTAAGATCAGAGGCGCAAGAAAGACCTAGTGCAACGCCTCCTTTATGGTGCACGATTTGTCAAATAGGAGGAAAGCATGCTACGAACAACTACCATTTGTTATAGAAGTACACATAGAATTCGCAACAGTTGTTCTGTAACTTTTGTAGATCGGTTGGACATGATGAGTGCACTTGTAGAAGCTATGAGCTGATGATGGATAGGACTCCCACCTACAGAGTTCAAGCCGAAATGCAGCCCCTTGACCATAACGTAGGAGTGGTGTGAACCAGATTTCAAGGGAATGGACAAGGCCGAGGTGTAGAAGGACCTAAAAGAGGTCGTGGATAGCTATTATGTTACAATTGCGGGGGGCCAAGATATTATTCCTATGATTGTATGAGTTCAATGCGTCCATCATGTCTATATTGTACCTTGTTTTATCATGAGATGGAGGATTGTCCCACGTTGATAGCTAGGCTTCATGACAAGGGAGTGCTCCAACCTCCCTTAACTCAAAACCTGCAGATGATGAGGTCTGAGCCACGCAAGGAAGATCCAAATGTGAACATTATGCTCCGAAGTGGAATTACGACAAGAGATGGTAAAGTCAAATAACCTAAAGATAGTACTTGGGTTTGCAAGGCTTTGACGAAAGAACTAGAGTTTGATTTGGGGCGCGCTAAGCAAACCTTCATGGAAGCTAGGAAGAGCTTCACGGATGCCTCCTCTTCAGGAAGAAAAGATAGATCGGGGCCAGAAATGGACCCATCTATGCTTACAACATTCCTAAAAACATGCATGAAGCTACTGCATGACAGTAAGGCTGTAAAGAGATTGCAGGAACTCATTAACAGATGTGTTGGGACCACGCCAGGAGAGCCACACATAGTCCAGAAGATTGGAAAGCATGCGATGAGGACAGGAAGAGAAATGAGGTTGACCGCGAAAATTGGAGAATATGAGATGGACCAAGTAATTCTAGATTTAGGATCGGATGCGAACATTTTTCCAAAGAAGACATGGGAGCGCATGGGAAGGCCTACACTGCAATAATCTTCTATCCAGCTATGAATGGAAAATCAGCAAAATATAATACCAATGGTGAGAATGCAGGGGATCACTTTGGATATTGAAGAAGCGAGTGCACCAACAGACTTTAAAGTGATAGAGATTGTTGATGACAACAATCCCTATCCCAAGCTCTTAGGAATCGATTGGGCCACTAACATGAACAGGGTGATTAATCTGAAGAAGCGCAAGCTAATTTTTGAGAAAGCATCTCTACGCGTAGTCGTACCTTTGGACCCTATAGAAGGATTGTGCTACACAGAGCCGATGCGCGACTATGAAAGTGACAAAAAATTGGACTGGATCTACAAGATAATCACACGAGAGAAAGACTGAGTAAACCCCACCGTGGATGGACGGATCTCATGGGAGCGCAAAAGCTCTTATACATTGGATTTTGATGAGGAGATAGAGCGATGGCAAAACCAGTTGCATGAGGTGACCACGCTGAACTGTAATATGATGACAAGATCATTGCGCTACTTATCGACAGAAATGAGGGATCTACCTACTTATGATCGATTAAGTGAGGTAGATGCTTTCTTGAACATATTTGAAAGGGAGGTGCTAGAACAACAACATTTCGAGGCTTCGAAATGGATATTTCATGCTATGCCTGTGAGCTAGTAGGGTACGCACCAAGGAATATTTGAGGACTAGCATGAATGTAGGAGAAGGCACATGAATTTTGGGAAGCCTTAGATGTGGGTAATAGATAAATACAATGTACGACATGGTCTACGTGCGCATCTATCCAGGTGGGCACATGCATATGGTAAACAACCTGCATGAATGCTCATGGACCTTACGTTGGGAAACATGGTAAATAAGCATGTGTTGGGAGGCAATTGTGTGAATGGTCCCTCCAGTTGGGCACGATAGAGTGTGGAAAGAATGAGTGTGTAGAAGGTTACCCACACAGAAGCCTTTAACGAAGTGTGCGAAGCACTGAAAAAGGCATATAATGCACAATGAAGTGATTGGGACTTGCACGTACCAGCAATTTTGTCGGCTTATAGGACAACATACAAGAAATTGATGGGACAGACACCTTCTAGGTTGGCATATGGAGAAAACATTACAGTCCCGATAGGGTATATTATGCCTAGACCGTGCATAACAATGCCCGTGGATATGACGGTTCGTGGAGCCTTGGAAGAAGGGATCACACAGCTAAACAAAGAAGAATGTTTGGGACCTAATGAAGAAATCCAACAGGGTAATCTTAGGCTCCAAGAACTCATGAAAGAAACAGTGTGGTTAAGGGAGAAAAGTGCTCTGATTGAAGCAGAAGTCAAGAAGATTGTGGAAGAAATAAAGAAGGATTTTCTCGATAAGAAAACTGTGGTGATAAAACAAGGTGCACACGATTACATTGACAAATTTTGGGACTACTGCCGAGAGTTGATCAGCTTGATGCCTTGGATTGGACTGTATATTACTAGAGGGATCACCAATGATGGCACAATGCAGATGGTGAAGTGCGCGATGCACACAGTCAAGTTAAAAAATGGACTTTTCCTAGGCAAAGTGAATGGCAGTCGATTAAAGCCATACACGGGTGGCCCGACTATCTGACTAGTCGATAGAAGCACAATCTTAGCACTCCAGGTAGCTGAAAGAAGGTGCATGACTATAAACAGATGCATGGGATGTAGGGGAAAATACAAGGGAGAAGTTCTGACACTGTGGCCTCTGAACATCGCGTACAAGAGATACAACAGGCAACCACTTAGTGCGTTACCGACCTTGCAGTAGTTCGAGTAGAGTTGGGAGGTATCCACACAAAGATATCTGCACCGATAGAGTGACTGGAGGGTGAGTCAAAATTTTTGTGTTGGGGGCTTGTTGGGCATGGGATCCCCCCCAAGGCACGTTTTTCGGCTTAAAGCCAAAGTTTTGACTAAGTCTGATGTAAAGACTTCGCGATTTGGGGGTGTGGAGTGTGAAGTTATAATTGAGTGATATGGTTGTTCGCCCTTACTTTTGTAAATATAATGTTGGCTTGAGAGTTCTACCCATGATACGCAGACCATGGGATTGTATAAATAGAGTGATGCTCTAAGTGTAAAGGGAGATAGAAGGAAATCGAAGATAGAAGATCTAATGAGGAAGCATTGAGTCTAAAGTGTAAAGTCGTGTCTTTGGGTTGTAGAGTAGGAGAAGGCTCTGCAACTGAGTGCGTAAAGGCCTAGTTGTCCACAACTAAGTGCGTGGACCCCTGCAACTGAGTGTGCAGGCAGGTTGAGTCTGTAACCGATTGAAGCATTAACAAAGAGAAGTTTTACAATATTTCTGTGTATCGTTTCCTACTTTATGCATTGAAGTATATTGGGTATGAATTGCAAGTTTATTGTTTATTTTTTGCATGAACATATATGAATATGTTGAATAAGTGAATATAAGATAAAGTATTTGTTTACTTGAAGATAACTAACTGTTATAAGAATATAAGTAAGATATGCAGTGTAAGTTGGGGAAATAGTGCAAATTGCTGCTCAAGCTCCACAAACCCTGGTTAGGGCTGTGTAAAGGCAAATATAATAGGGCACAAGGGCCTCATAGGCTAGGAAAGTGTGCGAAGTAACCTGTGTGAAGGTATTCACTGTTGGACTAATTCGACCCCTAAAAAATCTCAAGGGTGTAGAAACTTGGTTCCAACATCCCCCCATATTGCTTCGGGTGAGACCTTAGTCCGCGCTCCGTGGACTGTTGCCGAAAGGGCTAGTAGTACAAGGATTTGTTTGGATAAATAACTCCAAACCTGGGTCAGGCCTCATCAAGCCAACATGTCATGTCGGCTTGAGAGTTCTACTTATGGTTTGTTGACCATGGGATTGTATAAATAGAGCGAGGCTCTAAGTGTAAAGAAGAATTTAAGGAATTGAAGACATAAAATATAATGATGAAGCATTGAGTCTAAGTGGAAAGTCAAGTCTTTGGGTAGTAGAGTAGGAGAAGGCTCTGCAGCTGAGTGTGCAGAGGCCTAGTGGTCTGTAGTTGAGTGTACAGACCCCTGTGGCTGAGTGTGCAGGGCAGGTTGACTCTATAACCAATTGAAGCATTAATAAAGGGAAGTTTTACAATATTTCTGTGTATCTTTTCCTGTTTTATGCATTGAAGTATATTGGGTATGAATTGCAATTTTACTGTTTATTTGCTGCCTGAACTTATATGAATGTATTGAATAAGTGAATATAAGAGAAAGTATTTGTTTACACGAAGGTAACTAATTGTTATAAGAAGATAAGTAAGGTCCATAGTGTAACTTGGGGAAATAGCGCAGATCATTTCTTTAGCAGCGTGAAGGATCCTTAGCTCTTGGTTAGGGTTGTGAAAAGGCGAGTATAACATCGCGCGAAGGCCTCGCAAGGTAGGAAAGTGCGTGAAGTGACCTGCATGAAGATATTCACAGTTGGACTAAATCGATCCCTCAGACATCCCAAGGGTGTAGCAACTTGGTTCCAGCATCCCCCCATACTACTTTGGGTGAGACCTCAATCCGTGCTCCATGGGTTGTTGCCGAAAGGGCTAGTAATATAGGAGTTTGTTTGTCTAAATACCATCAAACCTGGGTCAGGCACCATCAAGCCAACACCTATAGTATTTGACTAAACCTAAAAATATTTTGACATCCGTATGTTTCTGTGGAGTCGGGACCCTTTTGATGATTGTTATCTTATTTGGGTCTACTTGTAGTCCTTCCTAGGATATTGAGTAACCTAGAACCGTCCTTGCGTAATCAAGAACTCACATTTTTTTGGACTAAGGGATAAGTTCATTTCAATGCATTTTTTTATCACCTTGCCCAAGTTAGAGAGAGCCTCCTGGAAATCACACCCATAGGGTATGAAGTCATCCATATAAATTTCTACTGCATCATGGACTAGCTCTGCAAAGACACTGAGGACTACTCTTTAGAAAGTGATGGGGGCATTGCATAGACCAAAAGGAAGGACTCTATAAGTGAAAGTACCCCAAGAACAGGTGAAGCTGGTTTTATCCTGGTCCTCTAGGCTGATCTATATTTGATTGTACCCACTAAATCCATACAAGAAAGAGAAGAACTTCTTTCCTGCTAGACCATCTAGCACTTGGTCAATGAAAGGTACAAGAAAATAGTCCTTCTTTGTGTATTTGTTTAGCTCTCAGTAATTGAAACAAATCCTCCACTTTCCATTTTTCTTTAGAACCAGCACCAAAGGAGACACCCACTCACTATCTGAGATAGGGTAAATGAATCTTGCATCCAACAACTTCTGCAGCTCTTCTTTGACTGTATGCTTGAGAGCTGGATCCATTATCCTTTGGGGTTGTCATACTGGTTTGCAACCTTCCTTGATGTAAATGTAGTGAGTACACACCAAGGGGTGCACTTCGTTCATTTCTTTGTAATTTCAGGAAAAGGCATCCAAATTCTCTCTTCACATGTTACATAACTCTTCTTCTTGGTGTATAGAGAAACAGGGGTTGATTTTCAATGCTCTTTCAAGGCCGAATTCTATTGTCTATACACAAGTAGGTTTTGAGTCAGCTAAGCATAGATCAATCTGATGGTTGTGCTTAGTTTCCTTCACTACCTCCTCCAGAGACATGGTCTTTTGATTTTGATTTTGGAGGATGTGTTCAATTAAATCATCTTCATCAGGCTGCCCTCCTCCTATGGCGATTTCTAGGGTATAGATTTGGGAGGAGTAGACTTCATCTTCTTTCTCCTCTTCTAGCCATAAAGGTAATTTATGTTCTAGAGATGGTGAAGAAAGAGGGTACAAGATGAACTGCTTGGATAGATGCCCATTTTTTATATTCATATTTCCAGCCCTGCAGCTTATATCGATAGTGACTAAACAAGGACTCCCAAGGATGAGAGGATAACCATTAAATTTGGTCTTAGGTTGGAGAACTAAGAAGTACCCATGGTATTCCTTGGAATCAATGGAGACCATCACATCCTCAACAATCCCCTCAGGGGCTATTATGGATCAGTTTGCAAACTGCAAGAATGTCGTGGTCTTCCTTAATGATCCATGGAGATTCAGCTCGAGCATAGTGTCCTTAGTCATTACATTGATGGAAACACCAATATCAATCAAGGTATGGGGAAAATAGTGCCATCGATGTGTAAATATATTACAGGGATCCCAAGGTCTAAATACTTTAGGAAAATTACCCACCCCAACATTAAGTCGGACAACTATCCAATGACATTGATGGTAGTGGTGTCTCTTTTTCACCTTACTAGATGTTTGAAACACTTATCTTTAATCAGATTGTTGTAAATGGCTACATCTTTAATAGCTTGGAGAAGTGGAATTTTGACAAAATAATTTTCAACTCACCCAGAAGTTCATTGTCTTCTGGGGTATGTTGGACTAGATGGGTTAGCCTTTTAGGAAATGGTGGTGGATTTACTCTAGGAATACTTTCCTCTCTTTCCTCCTCACTCTCTCTAGGTGGAGATGGAGGTTGATTATCTGGGAGCACTCTCCAAAACCTAAGGTTAATTTCATAAATTTCCACAGCATAAGCAGGGTAATTTGTCTCTCCACTATAAATTTGTTGTGCCTATCTGTTGTTTGGGTTTGGGTTTGGTTGGGCAGGCTTCTGAGGTTGTTTAGGTGGACCAGGGTGTAAAAGTTGTGGTTGAGATGGAGGTAAATGCAATAAAGCTGGAGTGTTGTTGTATGAGGGCCTCCACACCTAGGGTGGGGCATTCCACTGAGGTTGTGGAGGAGTATATGGCTGAAATGACTAGTTGGTCGGCTGGGAATGGTATTGAGGTGCAAAAGACGAGGGAGAAGGTGTAGAACGGGAGGGATGAGTGGGGGGGAACCAACAAGGAATGGATGTGTTTTGATTAGGGTTGTAATTTGAATATGATGACCCTTTCATGTCATGCTGGCATGGTTGAGATGCATGAGGCCTCATTTGATTTATGTAGCAGAGTTGTTCAGTCACCCCTCTAGTTCCTTGATACACAACTCTTAGTCCAAGTAGAGAAGGGAACTTGTCTATGGGTTCGTTTTCTTCACAAACTGAGCAGATTTCTATAAGGTTCAATGGACATTCATTCCTAGGGTTCCCCATTATGCATCTAGGGCAGACGATGGCTAATGCTCTCTCTACTTCCTCCTGCTTCCTCTTGATTTTCATAGTCCATTTGCAGGGCAATGGTTTGTAGCATTTCACTCTTAAAATCTTCAAACATGTTACCAATTTCATTTTTTATAGATGTGTTGGAAAAGGATTAGCTAGCCACTGTTTGACTAACCCTACCCTTTTTTCTAGCTTCCCTAGAATGATTCTTGAAAATAGTCTTGATATCATCATAGGCTAGTTGGTATGTGTCCCCTCCTGATAGCAGGTTTAGGGTTTCTAGGAGATATTCCTTGATCTCCCTGAGAAGGACTAACTTAAGTGACTTCGGATCAAGTGTGCACCTAGCCCTTTTATAGCTGAGCTGGAATATTTCCTCATAATCCTCTACTTCCTCATGCTTCCTCTTGATTTTCATAGTGTCCATTTGCAGGGCAATGGTTTGTATCATTTCACTCTTAAAGTCTTCAAACATGTTACCAATTTCACTTTTTATAGATGTGTTGGAAAAGGATTAGCTAGCCACTGTTTGACTAACCCTACCCTTTTTTCTAGCTTCCCTAGAATGATTCTTGAAAATAGTCTTGATATCATCATAGACTAGTTGGTATGTGTCCCCTCCTGATAGCAGGTTTAGGGTTTCTAGGAGATATTCCTTGATCTCCCTGAGAAGGACTAACTTAAGTGACTTCGGATCAAGTGTGCACCTGGCCATTTATAGTTGAGTTGGAATATTTCCTCATAATCCTCTAAGGACTCATCATGTCCCAAGGTCATTCTAAAAATTTCCTCTTTGGTATCTTTGGACCTATAGTAGTCCCTATACTTGTTGTTGAAATCTTCCTACATATGAGCTCAGGTGGTGATACTATCCCCAAGTAAACCCATGAACCAATGTAGGGCTACATCCTTAAGAGTGGATGGGAATAATTTTAACTTCTATTCATTAGAGGTGTAATCATAAGTTCTTCATATGACATCAAATTCAAACAATAAAGTATCTGTATATTCTAAGGCCAGGCCATGCAAGTGTTGAGCCTCAAAACTGCACTCATTTACCCATCCTCCCAACAGCCTTTTCCTACTCATTTCCTTCTTTTGTCATCATTTCCTTCATCAACTTGTTCAATTCATTGCATTATAGGACTTTTTAACATGATTTGCTAATTGTGCTAATGATTGACTGTTGGTTTAGATTTTTGGTTCAAGTGCTGCAATTTCGCAGCTAATACAGGATTTCCACAGCCGGTCTTTGATTCCGCAGCTGATCCCAGATTCCACAGCCGTTTTCTTGTTTGCTATGATCCAGGTGTCCTTCAGAGAAAAGAGCCACATGGGCAAGTTTGTATGACCATGTACATGGTGCGTGTGCTGTCAGCTCAGCCAAACTGGCCGTCTACACCCCTGGTCAACGTGGAGGTAGCTCTAGTCAAATGGCAAGGTTGCAAACGGTGGCACGGCTCTGCGTGTTCAGTTGGAGCACCTAAGTCATAGCTGGCCTCTTCTTCAGCCACGAAGACTGCAGGGGACAAGAATCCAACATCAGATTTATTAAACCATGATGACCATTCCCTAGATCCATGCACGGTGCTGCTGAACGTGTCTTTTTCCTAGCTGTTAGTTACCTTAGTTTACACACTGGACAGTTGATGTTCTTGCTATAAATAAAGCGTTTCTACACGCTGATTAGTTAGCTTTTGGAATTTAATATTTTGCTGCTGTAAACTTTGTTTAAAGACTCTTTTATAAAGCGTTTACGCTCTCCACTGTGTTTTGTTATGAGTTGATTTAATTCAAATAAGACAGTTTTGTTTCTATCTGCGTAGCTAATCTTTTACTTGGTTGAAGTGGATGGAGGGCCCCTGTCTGCTACAACCATTGTACAGTAGCCTTTGAATTTACTTTCCTGCATTTCTTTTTCTTTAATTGATCATGTATATTAATGTACAATTTTGAATTATGCTGCTTTACATTTCTGTACTTTTCATGACTGATCAGTGTGTTTTTACAGCTTTGATTAGGAGCCCGTGATAGTATGCTTTTACTTCTTTTTAACACTAGTGGCATCTGAAGTTGTCTTGTCTAAACTGCTGACTTTCACTCTAATTTTTATTAGTTTCCTTGCTTAGTTAGTTCCTTACTTAGTTTACTTTATCAAGTTTTGTCAAGTTGCTAATCTCTTAATGGTTCTGTTTATCATAATTCACTAACTTTTATGGGACCAAAACATCATCTAATTGCAGCTTGGTTAATTCAGTTTTAGACTCATATTGCTAATTCACTCCTAACTCTTTTCACATGATCAATTTAGCTGAAGGCAGAATGTTAAGGGAGAATTAAGTAGTGTGATTTGTCACTTCATTTTTGCATTGCTTTAGATTCAATAGAAAAGTTAGAGTAGTGTTCTTGCTTTCAGTTGAGTTAATATAGATGTCATTTTCATTCTTATCAGCAATAAAGGTATTGGACTAGTGCCATTGGTCTTTTTGTTTGATGCTTTACTTTCATTCAAAGCTTTAATTCCATTTCAAGTTATTGTTCAAGTTTTCTCTTTTAAATCTAAGAAGCATTTTAGAAATCACCACATACACACACATTCACTCACTTGTTTATAACTTCATCACATCACATTAGGAAGATAAGCCAAACATAAACTAAAAACGACAAAAAGAATTAGGAAAGGCTGCTTAAGTATATATTGTACACTTCACTTCATCAGCTTACGAGCCCCGGGTTGACAATTTATGATAGCAA
Organism: Pinus taeda; assembly: GCA_000404065.3. Classification (NCBI taxonomy): domain Eukaryota; kingdom Viridiplantae; phylum Streptophyta; class Pinopsida; order Pinales; family Pinaceae; genus Pinus; species Pinus taeda. The sequence goes on along the minus strand of APFE030082618.1, from coordinate 159,467 downwards.
TTTAGACAACACTAAATTGACCAAACATTTTGGCATCGTTGCCGGGGAAGTGAAAATTGGGTAGCCAATTCTAAAAAAAAAAAAACAAGAAAATTTCAAGAAAGGAAAATTAATAA
>APFE030082618.1:69669-143717 GCA_000404065.3 Pinus taeda | reverse complement strand
TGCTTTCAGTTGAGTTAATATAGATGTCATTTTCATTCTTATTAGCAGTAAAGGTATTGGACTAGTGCCATTGGTCTTTTTGTTAGATGCTTTACTTTCATTCAAAGCTTTAATTCCATTTCAAGTTATTGCTCAAGTTTTCTCTTTTAAATCTAAGAAGCATTTTAGAAATCACCACATACACACACATTCACTCACTTGTTTATAACTTCATCACATCACATTAGGAAGATAAGCCAAACATAAACTAAAAACGACAAAAAGAATTAGGAAAGGCTGCTTAAGTATATATTGTACACTTCACTTCATCAGCTTACGAGCCCTGGGTTGACAATTTATGATAGCAATTTAGACAACACTAAATTGACCAAATAGCAAGTGAGGAAGAGCAAAGGCCTATGTTTTTCATCTTAGCATCCCCATTATTTTATCTGATGGGAAAATCACCCTAAATTATTTCCCTCTCTCCCCATTCATTTCTATTTTAAGCCATTATGTCAGTTGGAATGATTTCTTCTTCTTCCCCTATAGGTTCTTCAAAAATCTTCGGTTGTTCGCCTAAGGGGTCCTCTAATTCACAACCACCAAAGAAGAGGGAAGGTTAGCTGTTTGAAGTGGTGGTGGTATTTGGTAGAATTTTTCCTAAGTTATCCCTATTACTACGAGGCATGAAAGGAGTGTTTTTGTTTTATTTTTTAAGCTTTAAGACTGATTGCAAAATTGAAAAGACAAACTGAATTGAAACTAACTGTTGAATGGAATCAATTGCAAAATGGAAAGGAAATTAGCAAACCAACTTACAACTACTTTGCAAAATGGAACTAATAGCATAATGAAGGAGATAAGAAATGGAAGAAAGAAAGCAGAAATCACATCTACTCAGACACCTCCCTAGCAATGGTGCCAAAAAGTGATGAGCACCAGTATTGCAACAAGGATGCTACAACTCATGGGCTACCAACTTTACTTCATCAACCCGGGGTTCGTAAAATATTGGAGGTGACAGTTTTGTATACACAAATAGATGTAATGGGTCCAGTATTTGTCACTGGTAATATGGGGTGATAGACCACTAGGGTTTCTCAAACCAGTGTTCTATTGATCAGAATAATTCTAATTACCAATTTAGAGTTTTTACCCTAACTGAGAGAATTGAAATTCTACTTACTTTAGTAATGAAAGACTAAAAGAAATGCCCACAAAAACCATAACTCATATATATATTTGTTAACATACCTTTCTTGAAAAATAACTCTAATTTAACACTTGTGAAGTCTTAATTAGTCTTAGCATGAAATTTGATCTAAATAAGCACTTAACTACTGTGTGCATGAATAAATATAAAGACCTTTTTTCTCTTTATCTTTTTGTAAAAATGTAAATGCTAATCCTTCTTGGTTTCATGGAAGGTGGGATAGGTGTGGAGGGAGATGAGTGAAATGGTTGAGATGGCTTGGAAGGCAAGCAAGGGTCTACTCCTAGATTTAGTGATGCTTGTTTCACAATTCGGGTTCAAAACAGGCCACTATAGGTTTTCCCAGAGGATGTCCTAATTCACCTATAGGATCCCATATTTTCCTATAGGAATAGGACGAAAGCATAGGGAGTAGTTTGAAAGGTGGGATGGATCTCGGATAAGGTGAGTAAGGAGGAAATAAGGCAAGGCAGTGGTAGGAACTCACTCAGAACTTAAACCAAAGCTTTACGATGGTTGGATTTGCTCAATAAGCATGGAAAGTTTTCCTTGTAAAACGATAATTCGAATTGAGAACTTAGTGGCTTTCGGAAATCGTGGGTGGATATGGTCTGGTTGAGGCTGATGATATGAGGCCTTCCTGCAATGTAGAAACTCCTGCAACATATAAATCATTGTTAGTGTTTATCCATAAATTCATATCAAAACAAGAAGGGTTTACTAAAATAGAAGAAAACATAATTTTCATCATTTATTTGCCAAGTTCATGCATGGGAATGCTTGAATCCATTATGAAAGCAACATGAAATTAATGCAAGACCTAATATATCAGAAATGTCAATTGCATCCTATCTTCTATAACTAAAATATGATGACCTAATTAGCAGAAAAAACCTAAATTTCATAAGAAACCAGAATTCTGTCTTTTTTGGGCTGAATGAGAATTGTTCCTCAAGCCATGGTCCCTAGAAGGGAGGAATGAGGTAAGATCCACTTTTTGTCAGCCTTTTTCGAATATTTTCTTATATATATAATGCTACTATTAGAGCTATTCACAAATGGAAGCAAACTAATCAAATGTACCAATACTTGAAAATTAACAACACCAAAATCAGTTTAACAACTAACTATGAGATAAACTAATCATACATATATTGTAAGAGGAAATTATGTTACTAGGGTTGGGCCCTAACCCAAGAGCTTCAACTCTCTAAGTCAACTTAGTGCTGGATCAAGGGAATGCTTCTCATTTTCATTAACATATCAAAAATACATAAAAGTGTTTGGTCACAATCCTTCAACTCGAAAACTACTTATCTATCTTGCACAAAATATCTGAATCCTTGTGAGGCTTTAGGTCTATTTATTTATAAAACTGAGGTTACGAAAAGCTTCATTAAATCTAGGGAGGCTTGGCTTCCAATCTTGAGATCAACTGGTTCTTAACTATCACTAGCTTGGCTTCCAATGATCCTCTTGACTCAGCTACTTGCAACTCCGAGCTGATGTGATTTGATTGAGGGATCTTCGATTGAGTGAGGAGTTAAGGATGGAGATCCTATCTCATATAATCTCTTCTTCTTGTCTCATTCAAGTTCCTACACCCTAATTAGCCACAAATTTCTCTCAAAACCTACAATCAATTCACATTAGACCAGTAGACATGACATCTTACTTTTACTCATCTCATTAAGAAAAATAAAAATAAAAGATATAAATAAATATGAGAACAATTGATTTTAGTAAGATGGAGGTGCATTAAAGTCCATATATTTTATCCATTTATGAGCTTCATCACTCTGGTTACCACTCATAGTCCTATGGTCGATAAACAATAAAGGGGGCCAAACTCAAAAGGGGGTGAAGTCATCTAAACTCTATGAATTCATAATACTTTCCTAAAGAATGTTACAATGGACGAAGGCTTTGATACTGAAGCCCCCCAAGCAATACACCAATGGTCACAGGTGGTGGTTGTATGGTATATGAACAATAAGTAGGTAAGAAAAGAAGGGCTCAAGGCATCAAAACTTTGGGTTTTCATAATTTAATGTTAAAGGAAGTTACGATGAGTCGTGACTTTGAGGTTGCATTATGTTATATCACAAGATGCATTAGGCTGCCATAGTGAATCACAGAAGTAATAAAAGAGTGGATGGGTCAGCAACTAAGTTACATAGCCACTCTAACACCACCACACTTGACCATGTCCAGCTCCAGAAAGGGGAAGTTTCAAGTTTTTAAAGGGAGAAAGTAACAAGTAAATTGGCCAGTAACCATGGAGGAATATTGTGGCCTGATACGAGGAAATAAGAGGAATTGGCATTTGATATATTTTGTTGTGTCCATCATGAAACCTCACGTTTCTCATGTTTTGTTATTTTGTAAATTTTTTTATATTTTCAAGAAAATAATATTATATGTTTTGTAATCATTAGGACATTCACATGCTAATACAACTAGTAGTTTAGATAACTGGAGAATTAGGGGATTATTGTATCTTTTTTCGATCTCTCCCTCCCTATATAAGGTAAGAGGAAACTCATTCGAAAGGTTCTGAAATTGTGTTCTTTTGGGTTTGAATTTGTAGGTTTTAACCCTGTAAAGAAATTACCTACATACAAATTCTAAAACACATAAAATAAACAATGCGAGAGCATAACACATAAAACACATATACACAGAGATTTTCCCCTCTATCCCAAGACCAGGACTACTAGCTTGATTTTTCATTATGTTCCTTTCAATTTTATAATACATATTTATACATGCTGAAGCATCCAATACCATGGATCGAAAACCAATACGTCCAAAAAACATGTGTGAAAATCATGCACAAAATGATAGGTGGGTCCAACCATCCTAACATAGGGTCCAAAACCAAAATTTTCTAGGGTAGTGGGGTTACGGGTATGCCTCAAACCCCCTATGACCCCCCTCCCCCCCGCTACACAATCAGTGCAACGAAGGGGGCGCTCTGCCCCCCCTCTAACCCCTCGGTTAACTATGTGGGCTAGTCGTGGAAAGAATATAACACAACCCAATAGAATTATATATTTTTAGGGATTCTAAGTTATGTTTATTGATAAAGAGGTTCCAAGTTTTGGTTCGATTGCTTGTTCATGAGGTGGTAATATTGATACAAAGTTCAACTATTTGAGCCTTTGATATGGACTCCATTTTTGAATATTAGTGAAGAAGATCTGGTGATTCCATGCACAGTAATGTGTAGTATGTGTTATTCCTTTGTATGTCACTTCATATACGTTTATCTTCCTCAGAAATTGTGTAAGTAGTAACTGTTGGATTTACTTATGTTATATTGTAGCATACAATACATGTAATGCTATAGATTTACTATGTTATATTGTAGAGAAAGTACCCATGGAATATTGAGTTGGAAACCTTAAAATGCACTCCATAATTTTTGCACTTCATTTCCTTATTCTTTCATGATTCTACTAGGATTTATTACTTAGGAATTTGGGTTTGTCTAGCCCCCTATGTTGAATTTCTTCCTTACTTTCCCACTTCCAATATTTATTACAATGATAAAATTGAGATGCAATTATTGTGTGTAGGCCACCAGACTTGCTCATTTATTCTTGGGATGATCTGTATTTTTTATGTGTATGTTTGAATCTACCTATGTGAAATGTAGTTGAATGAGATTTAAAATAAATTTTCATTTATCTCTTGAGCAGCAATGAATCATCTAAAAGAGAGACTAATATGTCCTAGGCACTAACCTTTCCTCAACCTAGGTCTTTTCTCTATGAGCTACAATATCTTCTAACACTATTGGAAACTACGCTATCTAAATCCCTGTTTGAGAACTTTGGATTTCAAGAGACCCCATACTTAGCCTGACACTTCTCAACAGAAAAATCCCCCAGTATTTGACGCAAAAAAAATCATATTCAGGAGTGTTTGGATCTCCTTTGTTGAGGTGTCAACCTCCAGCTCTCATAAGGTTGTGATAAACTACTCTAAATCTTCTTCCAAAGCCTTGGACTACTCTGAAGAATGTTGCTATCTTCTTCGTTCATTTTCCTCAAGGGCTAAATCTGAGAAGGATTTTGTCAATACTCCTCTCTCCACATTCCATACCTTCCCAGACGTTGAAGAAGTCAAATATACCCTCAATATTGTTTCACCAACCAAAAAATAATACTCCAATCCCATACCAAACGAATTTAGAGCCTCAAAGACTGAATAATTCCCCCCACGTGTAAAGATGGCTTGTAATGAGGACAAAGAACCCATTGAGATTGTCAAAATTGATAGGAAGCTCTTTGTCTTCAATCTTCAAAAAGAATTAGAAAAGGTACAAACCTTTGTTCCTTTGACTAAATTGTTGAAACAACCCAGTTATGAAGCTCAAGTATCTCAGTTCAAGTGCCCACCCACCATAGCCCCACTGTAAGACAACCTTAACCTTCAAGAAGAGAGGCCCATGATTTTGTTTGGACCCCATGTTGAGGAGCAATATTCTTCTGCTACCCATTTCTATGTCCCCTTGTGATTCATGATCTCTTACTGCATAACTTTATTCTTGACTCAGGAGCGTCTCATAACCTGATGCCATTGTCTATCATTGACCGGTTGGGACTACAAATAACAAATCCATACAAATATATGTACTCCTCTGGATCCAAGAGAGTAAAGTGCCTAGGGATTCTTAAATACCTAGTTGTCAATTTGGCTCAAATACCAGTAAAATGTGTAGTAATGGACATCGTAGTGCTAATATCCCTGCAAGGTTTGGTATTCTTTTGTTTAGGTCATGGGGATCAAAAATTGGAGGATCCATCAAACTGGATTTCACATATGCTACCATTCATGTGTTCAGTGGAGAAGGGTAAAGATGAGATGTCATGTCTAGTGGACTAATGTGCATTATTTGCAAGTTTTGGAGAAACGTTTAGCTAATTAAAGTGTAGGACCTCAAAGAAGAAAAGAAATAGGGGTTTTAGGAGATGGGATCTCCCTCCTTAACTCCTCAGTCACTCAAAGATTCCTTCATCAAATCTCATTGACTCGGAGTTGTAAGCAAATGAGCCATTAAGATTATTGGCAACCAAGACAGTGACAGTTGAAGACCAATTGATCTTGAGATTAGGAGCCAAGGCTCCCTAAATTTAAGGAAGTTGTTGGTAGCTTCAGTTGTATAAATAAGAATACCTAGAGCCTCATTAGGATTGGATTTCTTTTCATTGTATCCAAGAAGCATTTTTGAGTTGAAAAATTGTGACTGGTCACTCTTATGTATTTTTTTATATTTTAATGAAAATGAGAAGAATTCCCTTGATCGAGCACTGAGTTGACTCAAAGGGCTAAAGCTCTTGGGTTAGGGCCCAACCCTATCAATAGAGGTTCCTCTTTTTGTAGATTTAGATTACATTCATAGTTAGCTGTTGAACTAATTTTGGTGTTGTTAGTTTGCAAATATTGGTATCATTAATTAGTTTGATTCCATTTGTGGATAGTTAGGGTATCATAGTGATAGAAGACATTTCAAAAAAGTTGGTGATAGTATTTTTCACATCATCTCTCTCTTTTGGGATCATGAATTGAGGGACACTTTCAGACAACCCAAAAACAAAATTCCTTCTTTGTTGCATAATCTAGGGTTTCTTGATGAGTAGGTAAATATCTTTAAGTTTCCTAGATAAGTTGCAATTTTCATTTTTTATCTCTTAGGTATTGTATTGATTTGAAAGCATTTCCATTCATGCACTTAGCCATTAGATGGTAATAGATCTGTTTTCTTCCATTTAATAAATATTTCCTATGTGTAGATGAATTTATGTATAGATGCAGACAAGGATGTGTGTTGTTGTAGGAGCTTCTACATTGCAAGGAGACCTCATATCATTTTCCTCATCCAAGCCTTATCCACCCATGTCGCCAAAATCCACTAAAATTTCAATCCAAGTTCTTGTTGTATAAGTGAAAATTGCCATTTCCATTCAGCAAATCCAACCATCTTTAAGCACTTGATTGAGCTCTGGATAGTGTTCACCCCCTCCATGCCTTATTATCCCATTCTCTACCTTTCCAAAGCTCATTCCATCTTCTAAACCACTTCCTAAGATTTTGGCATGTTCCTATAGTAAAACAAGGAATCCTGTAGCAGAACTAGGACATATTATAGTTTTCCCGTAGGAAATCCTGTAGCGGCCTGTTTTGAGCCCAAATTTAGTAAAATCATAACTGAAGCTAGGATTAGGCCTCTACTTGACCTCCATACTGTTAGGTTCCAATATGAATAGGAGTCATAATTTTGATTGACTAAGGTTAAGCCTTGTAATATTGTACATAACTTTGCTTTCTCCAAATATTTTCCATATGGAAAAAAATTAAAAAAATGTAAAGAGGGTATGTCCTAAAAGAATAATCAAAGGACAAAAAGAATGGAAAAGGTCACAAAAAAATGAAATATATGAACCCCAAAAGAAAAAAAGAGACCATGAAAGTGTGCAAGTCAAATGCCACTACTATTTACTTTTTATGCATAATAAATGATTGTGTGCAACTTGTTACTTATGCCACAATCCATGACAGTCAAACTATTTAAACTTGGCTATTTCATGCTTTGAATTTCATGTTTATAAGTAGTGAATAAATCTAACCAAATAGTGTAATCTTGGCAAATCATTAGATAGGTAGAGTGAATAAAAGGAGCTCATTAGTTTAATATGAGCCCTTGGATGATATAGTGTTAGACTTAGATAGTTTATTTTGTAAAGAAAAGAAAAGATTGATAAGGGTTTTCTAGCCTAAATGCACCCAAATAAAGTGAAGAAAAAATGGTAGGATGAGTAAGTGGGTAAGTAGTAGAAAGGTTGCAAAAATTATCATGTAATTGATACAAAATTACTTATGTCATTGTTCCAAATGCATCTTTTAAATATGCATAAGTGGTAAACAAAACAAAGGCAATGGTTTATAATTTGGTTTACTTAATATCCCCTCATTCATTTAAACCCCGATGACAATCACTAACTCCCCTTCTATAAGAAAAATATTAATACCTATAGTTTTTAAGTCAAAAAGGCTCAAAGCATTTCTCTGACTTCTGGTGGGACCGGACCCACGGCTTGATGACTTAAGAAGGAAAGGTGTTAACTTTCATCATATTTCATTCATTCCCCTCATAAAACCCCTTTCCCTATGGTTAAGTTCGTTTTGCCTAGGAAAACCCCTCCATAAACATGGTCCATATACAAAAACCTACCAAATACATTTATCCTAAGTACTAGGTATATGGAAAAAACACACAACATTTCATTCACGTAAGCATAATACCCCTTCCACTCATTTTCCTTCATATTAACTTTTCTAATTAAATATATAAAATTCCCAAAAAACCCACTACCCCATATATATTTAACCCCTTTATATAAATTAATCCCACCCCTTAGTTTATCTATAAACTATATTACTACCCCTTATCCCACGAAAAACAATAAAACCCCCCCTTCAGTCCCTAATCCCTCATTACATTCTAGCCCGACTCCCTAAACCTGGATTAGTCCCTAAACTAATCCCGAAACCACTACAATTAAGTCCCCAGACCCCCCATCGAATCACATCATTTTCCCCTACGCAACTCCCATCTCCTGATCACTATAAAGCGTCCCTCTTCCACATCCAATGACCCACAAGCATATTGGGCCAGCCCGATGTCCAACCTTTATCTGCCCAATAAGAAGTTTTTCCCCCTAGCCCTCGATGCTACGTGTCAAGCACTGAATGAAATTGGGAGACCCCTCCCGAATACTGCCCACACCACAAAAGGGGTGCAATGGACCTCCTAAACCAATTTCCCCTTCCAACCAAAAACCGTCATTGTTCGTCAAATAATGAAACCTGCCAAAATTAACTGCTTTCCCAATAAAAGCCCGTTTACCCCTCTATTCACTCTTTTCGCACATTTTGCCTTTGAGAGATCACAAAGTCATTTACGACCACTAAAAATAGCCTAATCACTCACAAACCTCTGCCATTGTTCCACAGATGCTGCAAAAGTCCTAGCTCATTCATCGGTCCATACTAATACTGTACGAACCTCTGTAATCGCCTTCAACCCCCATTTATAGTAAATTTCGCCCAATTCTAGGTATTTAACCATGGAATTCCAGCTCCATTTTCAAATTCCAAATCAACTCACCCTCTTTGACACTATTAATTAAGTAAAAATATCAAATTTACTTAAATTTAAACATTGTGAACCATAAACCACTGCAAAACCTTCGTTGTCGTAAAAACTCTAAATCAGCCCCCACACTCAAATCCACAAGAACTGAGTATGGGTACCCCAATTGCAATGGATGTAAGGCCCATCACTACACCTCATTTAGACCTAGACCACCTTCCTTTGGCAGATAAATATTTCCAAATAAAATATACCACTGTTCTAGAACCCCTTCTCAGAGTACATTTCCAAAGTAGGGACAAGTTCCTGAATCATACTAATGAAATTGGCCTTTGGTAGTCAAATTTGCCCAAGTACCAATTCCCCCAAGTCCACATTTTTCCTAAAATTGCGCAGATGTGCTATGCTTGCTACATCCCTAGTCACAGAACTGTCATGTCTCATGACCATAAGGTCCTTTTCACCATCACTACTGAGTCTATAAATGAAATGTTGCAGCTCCAACCAAGACGAATCCTAACCCCACTCTCAATTGGATACTTGTTGGACTTATATCCCAAACATAACTCTCCAAAGTTGGCCCGATTATTCCAAACCTTCATCAGAGAAGAGAAACACATCCCTAAGGACTCCCCTCCATATGTATCGGTCATTTTCTCTCATGGGGCCAGAATATTGTGGCCATGATATCTTCTATTTTGGGCTACTCCACCAGTGAGTACATTGATTAAATAATCCTTGCCTTCATGTCCATCTACACTATAGGGAAACCTCCTATTGTCATTTATGACTATGCCCAATATATAGCTGATAGGATGCATGAGAAATTCCTTAGAATGAAAAATGAAAGGGTTTTTAAGTAATTTGTTTTATACCATATGTTCTTATATTATCAATCAGAGAAGTTCCCATTCACTCTTCAAAAGCTGGACACCAAGGGTCAACCCAAGTCAGTCATTTTTGGACCCCATTGATCCATCAATACCAGTCTCCATACTTTTACTCTGATTTCATTAATTTATTTGTACATCCAGTCATGACAATGTTGACTTGAAGCCCTCCTCCAAGAATCTGTCCAGAAATAAAGAGATTCCTTCAATTATCTAAACATACCAAAGTTGGTGACTGGTGCCTTTACTAGAACCATAAAGAAACCAAGATTTATAGTTTCAAGTTGGCACCATACAAGATACCAAGATACCTCCCAATGAGGTTGTTTGCATTGAAATACTATAGGAAAATTATCAATGTAGATGAAATAAAATTTGTCAATGCCAATAAGAAGGCCAATTTCAAAATAAAAGACCAGCTAGGCCCCTTCATATGCAACTCTAGGGAGACTGGCCAAGAGGCAAACTTGATATTAGAGAATATGAAATTCCAGAGAAGTTTTGTCTGGAGATATGATCCTTTGGAATTCATCACAAATAAGAGGCAAAAGGTCAATCTAAGACCTTTCATTCATCACCCAATACCTGAAATAGAAACTTATGAAAATGAGACAGAATGGGTGGAGCGTACCCTAGTAGACCAAGACAACACTAGAGTAGATGTTGAGAATGCTCTTATTGATTTAGAAAAGTAGCTTGATGACAACTCTTTTCTACAGGTACAAAAAATACCAAAGACTACTACGAGCACCCCACCATTCATGCACACTCCTCAGAATGAGGAGAAGATCCCAAAAAGAAATAGAGAAGGGCCTTCCACTTCATGAATGGCCACCTCTGATTTGCAACAAGAATCAAACAAGAGGCCAAGGCTAAATCCAGCCTCTGAGCAAGAGTTTACTGAAGACTTGGCTGAAGTCACAAATATAGGAGCAGAAAGAAGTAGGCATGCCACTCCATATGGATGCATGCAAGAGTCTTCCACATCACAAACTCATATGTTGGAAAGGCAACTTAGTGTTGAAGTGTCTTCTTTCAAAATTCCAGCTGACAAAGACCAAGATATCAAGGAAAGGTATAAAGAAATCAAGGTTATAAATGAGAGTCTTAAGACCCAAACATATGCACAATATCTAAAGTTGACTCCTACCAGTCAAACAAGGCTAATGTCAGCCTTTAACATTAAAGAGGGGAAGTTGTAGATGACGTTTGTGAAGCCTACAGCTCAGTAGCTAAAGATAGCATCAAATTTCAAAAGGGTAGATTTCAAAGTGTTGGCAAGGGATATTCATCCCATAGACCAGATGGAGCTACACAAATAGGTTGGAGAGATGATATACTCCACCCTGGCAGGTAAAGCCATAGCTGGCCATTAGCTACAAAACTCCCTGAACAACATCTCAGCACAATTCCAATTGGAGAAGGCAGGCCAGGGATACAAGGATCAAGTCCTTAGAGGACTTAGTAATTGAATTGGGACATGATCCCAAGGATATAAAAGCTACAGAACAACTTATCAAAAAGAAGAATGATGACATAGTTGCATTGAAGAAACAACTAAAAATACCTCAGCTACAATATCCACAAACACTGGAAGTCCTAGAATCCCAATAGGGGCATGAAGAACTAATGGACTTGGTCTTGAAATTAAATGATCAACTTAAGGATATTGAAAAGGAATTGGATGCTTTGATCCAATTAAAACAGGTAGATGTGGCCAACTCTTCAACAAATGTTATCCCCACAGTCTCCACAATAGTACCATCCACACTAGTAGCATCTTCGACACCTACAGTGCCACTTGCAACGTCCTTGCCAGCAAAAATAGAGTCTACATCAGCAGCAGGTGCATCAAGAGAGAAAGCAACGGAACTTGTCAAAGCCATGGAAGAGATGTCTATCCAGGCTACTAAAATGAACAAGTTAAGAGAAAAGGTTGCAAGTTTGGAAATAGACTGCAGACTTGCCCAACTGAAGCAGAAAGAAGAAACACAAAGGGCCTAGAGCATGGGTGAGAGAATCAAAATCCTAGAGAAGGATTTAACACTATAGAAACCACTTGGAAAAACCAAAGAAATCCTGTGGGCCAATATCATTGACTCTGTCAATGATATTTGGTCATCAATCCAAGTAATTTTTGAACAAACGGAGTTGGTAAATATAGCTACAGAAGCTGTCCAGAAAGTGAAGGAAGACTTGGGAAATAAGCCAGAGGATGCAAATAGACTCTTCCACTTCCTCAACAACAAGAACAGATATGAGCTCCAACAGCTAAATATAGAAGATAGGACTGCTACTATTTTAGAAATAAGGAAGGCCCTTTCCAAAAGGAACCTTAAGCTTAATTTGGAAGAAAAGTGCCACAATATGCAGGTAGCCATTGACAGGTTTGCGGCGAAATTATATATTTTGAGGAAGAAAGGTTCGCCCAGTCCTCTGGTCATCAATGAAAAACTCATGACACAGCTGGGCTATGGTGATAGAATCAAAAAATTGGCTAAGGAACAAGCTAGTTCTTCATCCATAAAGCTTTCCCAATAGGCAAAGTGTCATATGACACCTTTGAAAACTTGTTTTTCTTTGAGCATGAGGTAAAAAATTTGTTCCTCACCAAGCCAAATTTGGCAAAGTATACTAAGGCTGATGAAATCTAGAAGAGAATGGTGAATGTGAAAAAACCGGATGCAGAATGGTGGGAGAAAATGACAGATTTACTGTGATAAATTTATAGAACAAATTTACTACACAGTAAAAATGAAGGCAACCAGGTAAAACATATGACAACATGGCAGCAGGGTCAAAGAGTATCAAAGTTAAAGAGTATCAATTGAAATATGAAAGTAAATAAGAAACTCCACAACTGCAAGCCAGATTAAAAGGCTACACTTCAACAAGAAAGGCCAGCACAACCATAATAAAAGGGACAACATGAAACAGTTCATTAGTTGTCTCTATCTTCTTGCAAGAAGATATTTGTATTTCCTAGAATAAATCTCAAGCTGTTTTGAGATATTTTGTAATATTTTTTGTATAAATACTTCATAATTCGAAGTATGTAGGGTGGATTCTTAGACATTTCTATAGTTTTCTTGATCAAAGACTGTAAGCTATTATACCATTGTTCGACCAACAAGCTAGATTATTGAATAAAGCAAAGACATTTCACTAGATTCATGTGTCGTGTGAATACAGACAAGTATCTTCTTTTGTGTTGTCACTTTTCTTTAAAAAAAATTCCATAATATTAAATGTATCTAAAATATAAATGCTTTAATATGGAATGATATCTTAGAACTTGCTTCACTGCACTATATTTTGACTATTAGGCATTTTGTATGTTTTCTGCTAAAATTATCTAAGTTAAAGAATTCTTCATTACTCCTTAGTTCAAGTAGTTTCCCTCTGGTCTATAGTAAAGGATTCTTAACTACCCTTTACTCAGGATAATCCTTTGTTCCTCCATTTTAATCCCAGTTTGAGGATTCTCAAGTTCCCTCTCACCCTGGTTAAGATCATTCCACCCATTCGACCTAAAGCCTATGCTTCACTCTACTAGCTTGCCCATTGAACACTCCCTTTAATGATTTAATCCCAGTTTTCCTGCCCTTCTTTGACTCCATATCCCAATAGCCAAAGACATAATTCTATCCATCTGTGTAGGGATTCCACCATCTAACTTCCAATATAAATCCAAAACCCCCTGAACATTAAGAACTAGCCTAAAATCCTAGAAAAACAAAGTTAAATTATATAGAGAGAGCCCTCTTTGAGTCATAGGTTGGCTAGAGCCTATACTTAAAAGATTGGTTTGCAGTTACCTCGGTCTTTTCCTTCTTCTGATAACTTCTAGGGAAAAATACTAAGTGATAACATAGTGGCAACCATACTAGGGACAACCCTTAGTCCTAATAAATCTTTAAGAAATTTTTAATTCTGTATTTTCAGCCTCTTAAAGTTATTTATTAGAAGTTATTTCTCACAAAAAGAAAACAATTAAAAAATTTCTCAAATTCTAGCTTCGAGGAGAACTCATTATACTAAGGCCAACCTAGATCCAAAACCTCCCCTAGTATTTGATAATCCCAACCTGATTTCAAGAAAATACAAAACAAAAGAAAGTTCAGCTAGTCACACACCCTTAGTTAAAGCTCATTCATGCCCTGATGAATGGTTGTTTTTAGAATATCTTCCCTTTGATGAGAAATTTCATTTGTCATTATTTAAGTCAAAGTCTGAAAGCGAAATTTGTGATATTGTCCTAGATCCTAAGTTTATTGCAAACCTTGAAGTCCAAAAATCCAACAAATCAATTGATGAGTACATTCTGAATTCACCACAATCATCCCTTAGTACTTCCAAGATCCCTGAGCTTTTTGAGCAATTTTCCACTAATATTAGTTCACCATTATTCCCTTCAACATCTGAATCCCATTCCCCACCTCCTTTCATACCTTCACTCCCTTACCAACCTATCATATCCTAGGTACCACCTTCTAGTCCTAGTTTATCCTCCACTACTGTATCACCTTCTAGTGTTTCAACCCCACATCTTAGCCCTTTCTGGCATATAGCCATGGCAAATAGATATACTCCCCCTGTCTTACCTGCTCCACTTGGTGCCATGCCAGCAAAATACCAAAGTAAAATCATCCAATTTGATGGCATAAGACACTACATTGCACAACACCATGTTAATAAAATGACAGACTACTATGAACTTCATGAAATTGATATTGTGGATGTCCAAATGAGACTATTTTCTCAGACATTAGTTGGTGATGTTAGGAAATGGTTTAGATCACTACCTAATAATAGTAATGATAGTTTAGAAGTATTTCAACAACAATTTTTGAATAGATGGGAAAGGAAAAAGAATCCTCTATAGATCCTTTCAGAATATGAAAATATTAGGAGAGGACCCAATGAGACTATTCAAGACTACTGCACTAGATTTAACAATAGATACAATGCAATTCTAGTTAATCTTAGACCCCCACCTGACTTAGCTTTAATAAAGTTCCCTGATGGTTTTCACACAGACATGGCATTCCATCAGGGAATGAAACCCCCCAACCCTAGAAGATATGCAAAGTGTAGCAGTATGTGTAGAGGCTAACTTATTAGCTAAAAGAGCTAGAGTTAGGAATGAAAGAAGAGGAACTACTAAGGATGAGCTTTCACCCTAAGACATTAAGATAGATAGCTTAGTGAAAGGCATGGAAAATTTAATGGATGGAATAGATAAGATAGAGAGGAAACCCTAGTGGGATAATCAATAGGCACCTCCAATTAGAAAACTGAACTTTAGGAAAAACCAAAACCAAAACACTGGGAAAGGTGTTGTTTTTCTGGCCCAAGATGATCAAGAATTGCATATGTTGTAGCAATTGCAAATCTAGTCTAGAGAGTCATTTGATTATAAACAAGGTTATGACTTGGCCATCTTCGAAGTACATAAGTAGTATAATCTAAGGAGTAAAAATAATTCCGATATCCCTGACCAAACCAAGAAAATAATGCCAAATCAGCCAAAGAAAATCAAAGAATCCCCGGTTTCTAAAATCTTCCAAATTCTTGCAAGACAAAACCAGAATCCTTTTAGCCCTACCATTGAAGATATAACCCTTAATCAACCCTTTGATGATCAACCCTCTACTTCAATTCCCCCTTAAAAACCAGTGTGTTAGCACCTAAATCTGCCTTAGGCTGAAGGAAGGCAAAATTCAGGGTAACCAGAAACCACGCTCAATCTGGTAGCTAGCCCTACCAGAACAAGACAGGGCTCCCTCCAGGTCACACTCAGTGAAGAATAAAAAATATGGTCTGAGATGACTTAAAATG
Organism: Pinus taeda; assembly: GCA_000404065.3. Classification (NCBI taxonomy): domain Eukaryota; kingdom Viridiplantae; phylum Streptophyta; class Pinopsida; order Pinales; family Pinaceae; genus Pinus; species Pinus taeda. The sequence continues at coordinate 127,630 of APFE030082618.1, read as the reverse complement.
AATACTGATTTTAGGCTAGTAAATGAATGTGGAAACAAGAAGCAATTGTTTATAAATGATTGAGTTTCTGTGATATATGGGACCAATGAACAGTATGAGCAGAGAATTTAACACAAAGGCACAGATTATTTTGTGAGGCAAGATAGGTGGAAAGTCTAGAAATTAAATTTTAAATAAAGAAGAATGGAAATTAGGAGGGTGAAAAGGGCATAAACACATGAATCCTTTTCAACAGAAGAAGAAACACATAACGTGAAACTTTCCCACAGGCAGAGCAATAAACATGAATTCTACCTTATCTTACTTAGAAAATTTCACTGGAAATGAATATGAATGAACTGTGAAACATAACGAAATACATATGAAACATAAAGAGAACACATTTGCTACACTCACACCACATGAATCTCATGAACCATAGCCGTTGCCTTTCATTAATTCTCTGTCAAAATATACAATGAAGAATTGAGTTTCTCTCCCACAGTCTCCTAGAAATTACAACCAACCCTTTGCAAATGGTTTGCATACAATAAATAGACTATGCCATTGGGAAATAGAATGACCCATAGTTGGGGATTTTTTCAAATAATTACAAACTGGAAATGGAAAGCCAACCATTAGTGACAGGTGCAGCATTACAAAAATGACAAATTGCTTGGGTGACTGCTCGCCTTCCTTTGCCACTTGGATAGAAGCCAACATTTAGTGAAAATACTCTTTAAAATTTTCCTTAGGTGCCAAGAAAAATGTAGTGTAAATGAGCGGGCCCACTTGGAGAAAGTCACGAATCGAAATGTCACGGAGCGGAAGTGATTTTGGCCTTTGGGTCCCTCTACGTTGCGCCCAAATCTATATGCGTCGCGCCACTTTGGAGGAAATTTTGAGGTACTTTCCGAAGTCCAAATTTTGCCCAAGTGTGCTTGTTAGAAATTCCTACCTATGTAATTTCCAACCCAAGTGGAATTTCTGAATTTGGTGCTCATTTTGCCCCTCCAAAACTTCATTCTCCCAAGACTGCTTCCTGTGTGTCAAAATAGGGGAAAAGAGGTCATTTTTTGAGTGTTTTTGACCCCCTGGGGACTCAAAACTTGCCCAAAATTCTTGGCCATGCACCAGAAGTCATGATGTTTCATTCTAAATCCAAAAATGCAAACCATGTGTGATTTGGAGCTACCAATCCTAAGCGTCGCGCCAATGGCGCAACGCATAGGGAGAAAAACCCTGTTTGTGCACAAAACTTTGTCAAATGACCAAAAATGCCCCAAAAATACTCCAAATTTATTTGCAATGCACTAGAATCCATTATTTTTCATGCTAAATCCAAAAATGCAAACCATTCTTGATTTGGAGCTCCCAATCATAAGCGCCACGCCAGTGCGCAGTGCATAGAGCCTGTGCATAATGCTTTTTGTAGGAGACGTTTGGAGGCATTCCCGGTGTCCAAATTGGGTGAAGGATAGCTTTTTGTAAAGGTATTTGAGTCTAATTTCGAACCCAACTAGAATTTGTCAATTTGAAGTTCATTTTCCCTATCAAAAATCAAATCTCCCAAGGTCACTTTAGAGGTGCATCAATTCTCTCGAGGCAATTGTATTTTTGACATTTCTCTAAAACCATGACACCTGTGTAAGAAGTGAAGGAGGTTTTTCTTCCTTGTCCTATTGTGAACAAAAACCTCTCTCGGTTTTCCAAAATTCATCTTTTCTTGCTCAGAAACATCATTTGAGTGAATTATTGAGCCTTCCTCTGGCCTGCAAGTATTATTTGAGAAAAACAATTTGCAAACTCTAGACCGAATGAATGAAATGACTCTTGTCCATTAAAATATCAAACATTGACTTTCATGGACTTTAGTGACCTTTGATGAAAAGACCTAAGCTAGCAGGTGCAAGACATGAGGGGAATGAACTGACAAGACCCTTCTGTCAGATTATGGCATGCTTCTAGCGGAATGCAGCTGAGTGAATGGAGCGAGACACATAAAAATGAGATGCAAAAAGAGTTTTGATCTCTGACGGAGGACTGACAAGACTGATTCTAACACAGTGGACACACCTGAAAATACTAGATTGGAAAATTCACAAAAAGAGGTCCCCAATAAAGGAAAAGAAGACCATCCCACTCAAATCCCTGCTGTGAAAAATAAAAACCCTCAAACAAAGAAAACCCCTTTGCATTTTAATCTAGGAGAAGAGGTAGCTAGGTTAAAGATTTTAGTCCCTTTGATAGAGTTAATCAAGAATGAAACTTACAAAACACAGATAAACTAGACTCTAAACATTGTTGAAAATGAGGATTCTATTAACCTATTTGATGACCAACCAAAACTGATATTTGGTCCAAATGTTAATGGAAAACCACTAGAGGAGGAATACCACCTTTCTACATTAGCCTTGGCATCCATGAAAAAATTCTTCATAATGCAATGTTGGATTCTGGGGCCTCCCACAACTTAATGCCCAAATTAGTAATGGAAAAATTGAACTTAGACATTACAAGGCCTTACAAGGACTTATTTTCATTTGACTTAAGTCAAGTAAAGTGTTTGGGGTTGATTAAAGACCTTTGTGTCACCTTCGTTCCATATCCTGCCAAGAGAATCCTTATGGATATTGTGGTTGTTGACATCCCACCGAAGTATGGCATGTTGTCATCCAAATCATGGGGAGCCAAACTTTAGGGATCTCTATAACTTGATATGTCATATGCAACAATTTTTGTTTTTGGACAACTCGAGAAGTTGTACCGAGAAACTTTAATGAAATACGTGGTGAGTAGCTAGGATCGGTCTCATAACTTTCCTATCTACTTTGTACATTCAGATATTGATTCTTTTATTCTGTATAATACTGATCAAACACAAGAAACTCTTTTAAACAATGTTGATATAGAACCAAAAGAAATTGCAGTTTCAAAACAAGAGGAAATTGTCCAAACTTTAGAACTTTCCACTAAACAAGGTAGTCAAGATGAGGAAAAGTTGCTGGAAACAAATGATGTTAATTATGAACATGAGATATTGTGCCATCTTGAGTTTTATGGGTCAGACAATATGTTTGGATCAGGGCTAGGAGTTTGGGTATACAATCTAGAAAATGATCACTCAGAAGGCCATGCATACAAACTAAATTCTAAATGTACTAACAATATGGTCGAGTATGAAGCACTAATTTTAGGTCTTAAATTAGTTAGGAATCTAGGAGCTATAAGAGTTTCTGTCATGGGAGACTCTGAACTAGTTATAAAACAAATTAATGTTGTATAAATGACAAAAGTCCCTAGATTAAGTTTTTATAGAGGAACCATTGTAGAAATACTAAACACTTTATTAGAAACCAAGGCTGTTGTAATTCCTAGAAAACATAATATGGAGGCTCATAGCTTAGCGATGTTTACCAACACCTGCAAGTTACCCTTTCAACCTAACTATCAGTACACTGCTGAAGTTAGGCACAAACCTGCAATTCTAGATAATTTGAAGAACTGGAAAATATTCGCTGATGACAAACAAATAAACAACTTTTTAATCTCAAAACAAGAATTCGTCAATAGAAATATACATACTAACACATCAATAGATCCTAACAGTAAAGATAAACCAGAAATAAATTAGATAGAAGGTGAAGAAATAGATAGATTTCATCCCACTAAATTTACAAAATCAGATGTAGAGAACCTAGAGCAAATTGAGATTGATGAGATAATTAACGAATACACTAAAGTAATCAATCTCAAGGACAATTTCTTACCTAAGGGATTAACCCCTTTGGAAGACTTGTTTGATTCAAATGATGTTCCTAGAAATACTAAAATGGAACCTTTAAAATATTATATGTAGGAGTGTAATATTGGCATTGATGAAAATCCAAAATTGATCAAACTTTCTAAATCATTACCTCCCACTGAAAGAATAAAATACATTGAGTTATTAAAAGAGTTTCAAGATGTCTTTTCTTGGAGTTATGAGGACCTCAAATCCTATGACACCAGCATCATACAACACACAATCCCTATAAAAGAAAATAAAAAACCTTTTAGAAAAAAACTTAGAAGGATAAATCATGTCCTATTAGCTTCGATTGAAAAGGAAATCCAGAGAATGTATGATGCTAAGATAATTGCACCAATCATATTTTATGATTGGGTTTCAAACCTGATGCCAACTAGGAAGAAAATTGGCGAGATTAGACTCCATGTGGACCTGAGGAACCTTAACAAAGTATCACTTAAAGAAAATTATCCTCTCCCAAAAATGGATCATATTTTGCAAAGGGTTGTTGGATCAACTAGAATCACATTATTGGATGGGTTTTTGGGTTACAATTAGATCTTAGTTCATCCTGATGACCAAGCCAAGGCTGCCTTCACTACTCCTCGGGGCACATTCATGTATGTGAGAATGCCTTTTGGACTAATGAATGCAGGGCCTACTTTCGAAAGGGCTATGGATATAGCCTTTGCCAAATAAATTCATGATTTCCTTGTAATATATCTAGATGACATATAGTATTTTCAAAATATGATAGCCAACATCTGGATTATCTAAGGTAGGTTTTTATTAAATGTAGGAAATATCGAATTTCTTTAAACCCCAAGAAGTCTTTGTTTGTGTTAGAAGAAGGAAAGTTACTAGGTCATATAATCTCAAAATATGGTATCTGAATAGACCCTTCAAGAATAGAAGCCATCTTATAGATACAACATCCAAGGAACATTAGGGAATTACAAGCTTTCTTAGGGAAAATTAGCTTTCTTAGAAGATTTATTTCTAATGTAGCATAATTAATTAGATCACTGAACAATATGTTGAAAAAAGATTCGACCATAAAATGGAATGTTGCGGCTAAGAAATCCTTTGAAGACATTAAACTAGCCTTAACTAGAACACCAGTTTTGATTAGTACAAAATTTGACAGAGATTTCATCTTATTTTCCTTTGCTTCTGAGCATACAATTGCTTTATTTTTATTGTAGAAAAATGACCAGGGCTATGAACAACCTATTGCTTTCTTTAGCAAAGCCCTGAGAGATGCCCCCTTAAAATATAACATAATGGAAAAACAAGACTTTGCTTTGGTCAAAGCTATCAAGGATTTTAGGGTGTACATTTTGTATTCTCATATAGTAGCCTATGTTCCTAATTTAGTAGTCAAAGACATCCTAACTCAGGGTGGTCTAGATGGAAACAGGGGAAAATGGATTGCTACTATTATAGAATATGGTATATAAATCAAAACAACTAAGTTAATCGAGGGCCAAGGTTTAGCAAAGCTCATGGCTGAATCAAACTGTTAGGTCTTGGATATAAACTTTATTGCACAAATAGATAACAAAGAGGAGATGGTGATTCCACTAATCAGCCAGGCCTTTATTGAATCATCATGGTATGCTAATATCATTTATGTTTTATTGAATTTACAAGCTCCTCCTGAATTATCTAAGACCAAAATTATATTTTTCAAGATGAAGTCCTTAAAATTTTATATATTAGACAATGCTTTGTTTTGGAAAAATCATTAAGGTGTTCTTCTAAACTATTTATTAAAAGATGAATCTAACAAAGTAGTACAAGAGTTTCATGGAGGTGACTATGGAGGACACCTTTATTGGAAATCTGCAACTAATAAAATTCTTAGAGCCAATTTTTACTGGCCTACCTTGTTTTCTCATATAAATAAAGATGTGACCTCCTGTCACAAATGTCAAATTTTTTAGGGAAACAAAAAGCTTCTAACTTTACCCCTCAAGCCGATCTCTGCTAAAACACCTTTTCGACAATGGAATCTAGACTTCATTGGTGAAATTCACCCATCTTCCTCTTCCCAACACAAATGGATCCTCATTGCTACAAACTATTTAACAAAATGGATAGAGGCCATACCTTAAAGGCAAGCCACTGCCACTGTTATCATATCCTTCCTTGAAACCAACATTCTATCAAGATTTGGATGTCCAACTAAGCTCATTACTGATAATGCAGTAGTCTTTAAATCCAAAAGAATAATAGATTTCTACAACAAGCATCATATAACCCTGGGCCATTCCATAGCCTATTATCCTCAAAGAAATGGATTGGTAGAATCCTCAAACAAAATTCTAGTGAACATCATCAAAAAGTTGTTAGAGGATAATAAGAAAACGTGGGATAAAAATTTGGTCAATGCCTTATGGGCAGACAGAGTAACCACTAAGAAATCAATTGGTACCTGTCCCTACCAACTAGTTTATGGGATGGAATCTGTTTTTCCATCCTCCATGGGAACGCCAGTGATGAAGCTACTTCAAGAGTTGCAGGTTGAACCAAAGAGTATCCAAAGAAGAATCAATCAAACAATACATCTTAACCAAACCAGGGAGGAAGTATATATCAGATCTCAGGTTGTGCAAGAAGGGATTAAAAAGATTTTTGACAAGAGAACCAAGGCTGAGGATTTCTACCTTGGTGACAAAGTCCTAAAATGGAATTCAAGGAGGGAAGATAAAGGTAAACATGGGAAATTTTATTTCCTATGGAAAGGCCCATATGACATTTATGCTTTCAGAGGTAATAATGCTTTCTTCCTAAGAGAAATGGATGGTACAAAAGTAGAAGTTAGACCAATGAATGATCGAATGCTCAAACACTATTTTGAACCTAATTACTGATTTTTTTACTTCCCATTGTACATATTTCATTTTTCTTCAAAAATTTTAGTGTGGATTGCATGGTGATCCTTGAAGTTGAAGCCCGAAGAGAAGGCCCTAAGCTTTAAGGATTTATGGTCATAAGTATAAATAATGTAGAGACATAAAGGAAAATTTTGCAAGGTAACATCAACAACAATTCAAAGACTACTGATTTGCAAAGTTCTTGAAATTTCACCAAGAAATTCCATCCCCAAATGCAGCCACTGTTAGGTTCCTATACCAATAGGAGTCATAATTTTGATTGACTAAGGTTAAGCCTTGTAATATTGTACATACCTTTTCTTTCTACAAATGTTTTCCATATTAAAAAAAAAATTTAAAAATGTAAAGAGGGTATGTCCTAAAAGAATAATCAAAGGAAAAAAAGAATGGAAAAGCTCACAAAAAAATGAAATATATGAACCCGAAAAGGCAAAAAGAGACCATGAATGTGTGCAAGTCAAAATGCCACTACTATTTACTTTTTATTCATAATAAATGATTGTGTGCATCTTGTTACTTATGCCACAATCCATGATATTCAAAATATTTAAAATTGGCTTTTTCATGCTTTGAATTTCATGTTTATAGGTAGTGAATAAATCTAACCAAATAGTGTAATCTTGGCAGATCATTAGATAGGTAGAGTGAATCAAAGGAGCTCATCAGTTTAATTTAAGCCTTTGGATGATATAGTGTTAGACTTAGATAGTTTATTTTGTAAAGAAAAGAAAAAATTGATAAGGGTTTGCTAGCCTAAATGCACCCAAACAAAATGAAGAAAAAAATGGTAGGATGAGTAAGTGGGCAAGTAGTAGAAAGGTTGCAGAAATATCATGTAATTGATACAAAAAGTACTTATGTCATTGTTCCAAATGCATCTTTTGGTAAACAAAACAAAGGCAATGGTCCACAATTTGGTTTACTTAACATCCCCTCATTCATTTTAACTCCCATGACAATCACTAACTCCCCTTCCATAAGAAAAATATTAATACCTATAGTTTTTAAGTCAAAAAGGCTCAGAGGATTTCTCTGACTTCTGGTGGGACCGGAACCTCGGCTTGATGACTTAAGAAGGAAAGGTGTTAAATTTCATCATAATTTATTCATTCCCCTCACAAAACCCCTTTTCCTAAGGTTAATTCCTTTTGCCTAGGAAAACCCCTTCATAAACATCGTTCATGTACAAAAACCCACCAAATACATTTATCCTAAGTAATAGGTATATGAAAAAAACGCACAACATTTCATTCACGTAAGCATAATACCTCTTCTGCTCATTTTCCTTCATATTAACTTTTCTAACTAAATATATAAAATTCCTGAAAAACCCACTACCCCATATATATTTAACCCCTTTATATAAATTAACACCACCCCTTAGTTTATCTATAAACTATATTAATACCCCTTATCATGCAAAAAAAATAAAACCCCACCCTCAGTCCCTAATCCCTCATTACAGTTTGGCTCGATCCCCTAAACCTAGATTAGTCCCTAAACTAATCCTGAAACCACCACAATTAAGTCCTTGGGCCCCCCATCAAATCACATCATTTCCCCCCGTGCAACTCCCATCACCTGATCACCATTGATCGTCCCTCATCCACATCCAACTCCCCACAATCATATCGAGTCGACCCGACGTCCGCCCTTTACCTGTCCAATAATGTGGTTTCCCCCCTAGCCTGCGACGCTACGTATCAAGTGTTGAATGGAATTGGGTGACCCCTCTCGAATGCCACCCGCACCAAAAAAGTGGTGCGATGGACCTCCCAAACCACTTTCCCCTTCTAACCAAAAAACGTCACTATTCATCAAATAGTGAAACCCGCCAAAATTAACCATTTTCCTTATAAAAGCCAATTTACCCTTTTTTCACTCTTTTCACGCATTTTTCCTTTGAGAGCTCAGAAAGTCATTTATGACCACTACAAACGGCCTAATTACACACAAACCTCCATCATTGCTCCACAGATGCTGCAAACAACCCAGCTCATTCATCAGTCCATACCAGTACCATACAAACCTTTGTATTTTCCTTGAACCCCATTTACAATCAATTATGCCCAATTCCAAGTATTTAACTATGGAATTCCAGCTCCATTGTCAAATTCCATTTCAATTCACCCTATTTGACACTATTAATTAAGTAAAAGTATCAAATTTACTTAAATTGAAACACTGTGAACCATAAACCACTACAAAACCTCTATTTACCTAAAAACTCTAAATCACCCCCCACACTCAAATCCACAAGAACTGAGTATGCCTGCCCCAATTCCAATGGATGTAAGGCCCATCACTACACCTCATTTAGACCTGGATTGACTTCCTTTGGTGGATAAATATTTCCAGATAAAATATACCATTGTCCTAGAACCCCTGCTCAATGTACATTGCGAAAGTAGGGACAAGTTCCCGAACCATGCTCATGAAATTCGCCTTTGGGAGTCAAATTTGCCCAAGTACCAGTTCTACCAAGTCCACATTTTTCCTAAAATTGTGCATATGTTCTATGCTTGCTACGTCCCTAGTCATAGAACTGTCATGTCTGATAACCATAAGGTCCTTTTCACCATCACTGATGAGTCTATAAATGAAATGTTGCATCTCCAACCAGGACCAAGCCTAACCCCGCTCTCAATTGGAGAATTGTTGGACTTATCCCAAAATTAGCTCTCCAAAGTTGGCTTGACTATTCCAAACCTTCATCAGAGAAGAGAAACACATCCCTAAGGACTCCCCTCTATATGTATCAGTCATTTTCTCTCCATGGGGCCAAAATATTGTGGCCATGATATCTTTTGTTTTGGGCTACTCTACTAGTGAGTACATTGATGAAATAATCCTTGCCTTCATGTCCATCTACACTCTAGGGCAGCCTCCTACTATCATTTATGACTATGCCTAATATATAGCTAATAGGATGCATGATCAATTCCTTAGAATGAACAATGAAAGGGTTTTTAAGTACTTCTCAGTTTTATACTATATGTTCTTATATTATCAATTAGAGAAGTTCCCATTCACCCTTCAAAAGCTAGACACCAAAGGTCAACCCAGGTCAGTCATTTTTTGGACCCCATTGGTCCATCAAACCATACTCTTACTCTAACTTAATTGATTTATTTGTACATCCAGTCGTGAAAATGTTGACTGGAAGGCCTCCTCAAAGAATCAGTCTAGAAATAGAGAGAGTCCTTTTATTTTTTAAACAGACCAAACTTGGTGACTGGTACCTTTACCATAACCATACAGAAATCAGGATTTATGGTTGCATGTTGGCACCATACAAGCTACCAACATACCTCCCAATGAGATTGTTTGCATTAGAATATTGTAGGAAAATTATCAATGCAGATGAAACAAACTTTGTCAATGCCAAGAAGAAGGTCAATTTCAAAAGAAAAGACCAACTAAGCCCCTTCATATGCAACTCTAGAGAGGTTGGCCAAGAGGCAGGCTTGATATTATAGAATATGAAGTTCCAAAGAAGTTTTGTCTGGAGATATGATCCTTTGGAATTCATCACAAAGAAGAGGCAAAAGGTTAAGATAGGACCTTACATTCATCACTTCATACCTTAAATAGAAGCTTATGAAAACCAGACAGAATGGGTGGAGGGTACCCTAGTAGACCAAGACAACACTAGAGTAGATGTTGAGAATGCTCTTATTGATTTAGAAGGAACTTGATGATAGCTCTTTTATGCAGGTACTAGAAAAACCAGAGACTACTGCGAGCACCCCACCAGTCATGCAAACTAATTAGAATGAGGAGAAGATCCCAAAAAGAAATATAGAAGGGCCTTCCACTTCAGGAATGGCCACCTCTGATTTGGAGCAAGAATAAAACAAGAGGAAAAGGCTAAATCCAGCCTCTAAGCAAGAGTTTACTTAAAACTTAGCTGAAGTCACAAATACAAGAGCAGAAAGAAGTAGGCCTGCCACTCCATCTGGATGCGTGCAAGAGCCTTCCACATCACAAGCTCAGATGTTGGAAAGGCAGCTCAGTGTTCAAGTGTCTTCTTTCAGAATGCCAGCTAACAAAGACCAAGTTATCAAGGAAAGGTATAAAGAAATCAAGGCTAGAATTGAGAGGCTTAAGGACCAAACATATGCACAATATCTGAAGTTGACTTCTACCAATCAAACAAGGCTAATGTCAGCCTTTGACATTAAAGAGGGGAAGCTGCAGATGACCTTTGTGAAGCCTACAGCTCAGCAGCCAAAGACAACATCAGATTTCAAAAGGGTAGATTTCGAAGTGTTGGCAAGGTATATTCATCCCATAGACTAGATTGAGCTACACAAACAGGCTAGAGAGATGATATACTCCACCTTGACAGGTAAAGCCATAGCTTCCCATCAACTACAAAACTCCCTAAACAACATCTCAGTGCAATTCTAGTTGGAGAAGGCCTCCTCACAGGCTAAGGATTCAAGGATCAAGTCCTTAGAGGACTTAGTAATTGAATTGGGACACGATCCCAAGGATATAAAAGCTATAGAACAACTTATCAAAAAGAAGAATGATGACATAGCTACACTGAAGAAACAACTAAAAATACCTCAGCTACAACATCCAAAAACCCTGGAAGTCCTAGAAGCCCACCAAGGGCATGAAGAACTAATGTACTTGATCTTGAAATTAAATGATCAACTTAAGGAGACTGAAAAGGAATTGGATGCTTTGATCCAATTAAAATAGGCAGATGTGGCCACCTCTTCAACAAATGTTATCCCTACAGTATTCACAACAGTACTATCCACACTAGCAGCATCTTTGGCACCTACAGCTCCACTTGCAATAGACTTTCCAACAACAATAGAGTCTACATCAACAGTAGGTGCATCAGGAGAGAAAGCAGTAGAACTTTTCAAAGCCATGGAAGATATGTATATCTAGGCTACTGAAATGAACAAGTTAAGAGAAAAGGTTGCAAGTTTGGAAAGAGATTGCAGACTTGCCGAACTAAAGCAGAGAGAAGAAACACAAAGGGCCCAGAGAATGGGTGAGAGAATCAAAATCCTAGAGAAGGATTTAACACTAGAGAAACCACTTGGAAAAACCAAAGAAATGCTGTGGGCCAATATCATTGACTCTATCAATGATATTTGGCCATCAATCCAAGCAATTTTTGAACAAAAAGAGTTGGTAAAGATAGCTATAGAAGCTATCCAGAAACTGAAGGAAGAGTTGGGAAATAAGCTAGAGGATGCAAATAGACTCATCCACTTCCTCAATAGCAAGAACAAATATGAGCTCTAAGAGATAAATATAGAAGATAGGACTGCTACTATTTTAGAAATAAGGAAGGTCCTTTCCAAAATAAGCCTTATGCTTAATTTGGAAGAAAAGTGCCATAATATGTAGGTAGCCGTTGACAAGTTCATGGCTAAATTCTAGATTTTGAGGGAGAAAGGTCTACCCAGTCCAATGGTCATAAATGCCAAACTCATGACATAGCCTGACTATGGTGATAGACTCAGAAAATTGGCTAAGGAATAAGCCAATTCTTCATCCATAAAATCCCTGCTAACAGGCAAAGTGTTATATGACAGCTTTGAAAACTTATTTTTCCTTGAGCATGAGGTAAAACATTTGTTCCTCACCAAGCCAAATTTTGCAAAGTATACTAAGGCTGATGAAATCTACAACAGAATGGTGAATGTGAAATTACCAGATGCATAATGGTGGGAGAAAATGACAAATTTACTGTGATAAATTTACAACAAAAATTTACTTCACAATAAAAATGAAGGAGGCCAGGTAAAACAAATGAAAATAGGGCAACAGGGTCAAAGAGTATCAGTGTAAAAGAGTATCAATTGAAAGACGAAAGTAAAGAAGACTCTAGCATGAAACTCCATAGCTACAAGCCAAATTAAAAGGCTACACTTCAACAAGAAAGGCCAGTACAACCATAATAAAAGGGACAACATGAAACAATTCATTAGCTATCTCTATCTTCTTGCAAGAAGATATTTGTATTTCCTAGAATAAATCTCAAGTTGTTTTGAAATATTTTGTAATAATTTTTTGTATAAATACTTCACAATTTGAAGTATGTAGGGTGGATTATTAGACATTTCTATAGTTTTCTTGATCAAGGATTATAAGCTATTATACCACTATTGGACCAACAAGTTGAATTATTGAATAAAGCAAAGACATTTCACTGGATTCATGTGTAGTGTGAAATATAGACAAGTATCTTATTTTGTGTTGTCACTTTTCTTTAAAAAAAATCCCATACTCTTAAATTTACCTGAAATATAAATGCTTTAATATGGAATGATATCTCAGAACTTGCTTTACTGCACTCTGTTTTGGCCATTAAGAATTTTGTATGTTTTCTGCTAAAATTATCTAAGGCAAGGAATTCTTGATTGCTCCTTAGTTCACGTAGTTTCCCTCTAGTCTATAGTAAAGGATTCTTAATTTCCCTTTGCTCATGATCATCCTCTGTTTCCCCATTTCAATCATGGTTTGAGGATTCTTAAGTGCCCTCTCACCCTAGTTAAGATCATTTCACCCATTTGACCTAAAACCTGTGCTTCACTCTGCTAACTTACCCATTGAATACTCCCTTTAATGATTTAATCCTAGTTCTACTGCCCTTCTTTGACTCCATATCCCAATAGCCATAGACATAATTCTATCCATCTGTGTAAGGATTCCAACATCCAACTTCCAATACAAATCCAAAACCCCCTGAACATTAAGAACTAGCCTAAAATCCCAGAAAAACAAAGTTAAATTATATAGAGAGAGCCCTCTCTGAGTCATAGGTTGGCTAGAGCCTATACTTAAAATATTGGTTTGTACTTACCTCGGTCTTTTCCTTCTTCTAATAACTTGTAGGGAAAAATACTGAGTGATAACATAGTGGCGACCATACTAGGGACAACCCTCAGTCCTAATAAATCATTAAGAAATTTTTAATTATGTATTTTAAGCCTCTTAACATTATTTATTAGAAATTATTTCTCATAAAAAGAAAACAATTAAATTTTTTCCAAAATTATGGCTTTGAGGAGAACTCATTATACTAGGGCCAACCCAGATCCAAACCCTCCCCAAGTATTTGATAATCCCAACCTAATTTCAAGAAAATCCAAAACAGAAGAAATTTCAGCTAGTCACACACCCTTAGTTAAAGCTAATTCATGCCCTGATGAATGGTTGTTTTTAGAAGATCTTCTCTTTGATGAGAAATTTGATTTGTCATTATTTAAGTCAAAGTCTGAAAGTGAAATTTGTGATACTGTCCTAGATCCTGAGTTTATTGCAAATCTTGAAGTTCAAAAAGCCAACAAATCAATTGATGAGTACATTCTGAATTCACCACAATCATCCCTTAGTATTGCCAATATCCCTAAGATTTCTGAACAATTGTCCACTACTCTTAGTTCAACACTATTCCCTTCAACATCTCAAGCCCATCCCCCACCTCCTTTCATACCCTCACTCCCTGACCAACCTATCATATCCCAGGTACCACCTACTAGTCCTAGTTTATCCTCCACCACTGTATCATCTTCAAGTGTTTCAACCCCACGTCTTAGCCCTTCCCATCTTATAGCCATGGCAAATAGATATGCTCCCCTTGTCTTACCTGCTCCACTTGGTGCCATGCCAGTAGACTACCAGAGTAAAATCATCCAATTTAATGGGATAGGACACTACACTGCACAACACCATGATAATAAAATTACAAACTACTTTGAACTTCATGAAATTGATATTGTGGATGTCCAAATGAGACTATTTACTCAGACATTAGGTGGTGATGTTAGGAAATGGTTTAGATCATTGCCTGATAATAGTATTGATAGTTTAGAAGTATTTCAGCAACAATTTTTGAATATATGGGAAAAGAAAAAGAATCCTCTACAGATCCTTTCAAAATATGAAAATATTAGGAGAGGACCCAATGAGACTGTTCAAGACTATTGCACTAGATTTAACAATCTATACAATTCAATTCTAGTTAATCTTAGACCCCACCTAACTTAGCTTTAATAAATTTCCTTGATGGTTTTGACACATACATGGTATTCCAGCTCAGGGAAAGAAACCCCCCAAACCTAGAAGATATGCAAAGTGTAGCAGTAAGTGTAGAGGCTAATTTATTAGCTAAAAAAGCTAGAGTTAGGAATGAAAGAAGAGGAATTGCTAAAGATGAGCCTTCACCCTCTCACATTAAGATAGATAGCTTAGAAAAAGGCATGGAAAAGTTAATGGATAGAATAGTGAATATAGAGAGGAAACCCCAGTGGGATAATTAGCAGGCACCTCTAGTTAGAAACCCAAACTTTAGGAAAAACCAAAACCAAAACACTGGGAAAAATGGACCTAATCAGAATATTAGACCTCCTTTCCAAGAAAATTATGCAAAAACATCCCATCCTGAAGACCCAGAACAAGACACATAGATTAACCTAATGGGATTAGATGATGAAGCTGTTGTTTTTCTAACCCAAGATGATCAGGAATTGCATATGTTGTAGCAGTTGCAAATCTAGGCTGGAGAGCCATTTGATTATAAACAAGGTTATGACTCTACCATCTTTGAAGTACATAAGAAATATAACCTAAGGAGTAAAAATAAATTTGATATCCCTGACCAAACCAAGAAAATAGTGCCAAATCAACCAAAGAAAATCAAAGATGCCTCGGTTTCTAAAATCCTCCAAATTCTCCCTAGACAAAACCAGAATCCTTCTGGCCCTACCATTGAAGATATAACCCCTAATCAACCTTCTGTTGATCACCCCTCTACTTCAATTCCCCCTAAAAAACCAGTGGACACACCTCAAAATACTAGATTGGAAAATTCACAAAAAGAGGTCCCTAATAAAGGAAAAGAAGACCATCCCACTCAAATCCCTGTTATGAAAATTCAAAACCCTCAAACAGAGAAAGCCCCTTTTCCATTTAATCTAGGAGTAGAGGTAGCTAAGTTAAAGATTTAAGTCCCTTTGACATATTTAATCAAGAATGAAACTTACAAAACACAAATAAACCAGTCTCTAAAAATTTTTGAAAACAAGGATTCTGTTAACCTGTTTGATGACCAACTAGAACTAATATTTGGTCCAGATGTTAATGGAAAGCCACTAGAAGGAGTAATACCACCTTTCTACATTAGCCATGGCATCCATGAAAAAAATCTTCATAATGCAATGTTGGATTCTACAGCCTCCCACAACTTAATTCCCAAATCAGTAATGGAAAAATTGAACTCAGACATTACAAGGCCTTACAAGGACTTATTTTCATTTGACTCAAGTCAAGTAAAGTGTCTGGGATTGATTAAAGAGCTCTATGTCACCTTAGTTCAATATCCTGCCAAGAGCATCCTTATGGATATTGTGGTTTCTGATATCCCACTAAGGTATGGCATGTTGTTATCCAGATCATGGGGAGCCAAACTTGAGGGATCTCTACAACTTGATATGTCATATGCAACAATTTCTATTTTTGGACAACCCAAGAAGTTGTACTAAGAAACTTTAATGAAATACATGGTGAGTAGCTAGGATCGGCCTCAAAACTTTCATAACTACTCTGTACATTCAGACATTGATTCTTTTATTCTGTATAATATTGATCAAACACAAGAAACTCTTTTAGACAGTGTTGATACAGAACCAAAAGAAATTGCAGTTTCAAAACAAGAGGAAACTGTCCAAACTTTAGAACTTTCCACTAAACAAGGTAGTCAAGATGAGGAAAAGTTGGTGGAAACAGATGATGCTAATTATGAACATGAGATATTGTGGCATCTTGAGTTTTATGGTCAATCAATAAGTTGGAGCAAGGGCAAGAGTTTGGATATACAATCTAGAGAATGATCATTCAAAAGGCTATGCATACAGACTAAATTTTAAATGTACTAACAATATGGATGAGTATGAAGCACTAATTTTAGGTCTTAAATTAGTTAGGAAGCTAGGAGCTATAAGAGTTTCTAGCATTGGAGACTCTGAACTAGTTATAAAACAAATTAATGTTGTATATATGACAAAAGACCCTAGATTACATTATTACAGAGGAACCATTGTAGAAATACTAAACATTTTCTTAGAAACCAAGGTTACTCTAATTCCTAGAAAGCATAATACGCATGCTCATAGTTTAGTAATGTTTACCAGCACCTGCAAGTTACCCTTTCAGCCTAACTATCAATACACTGTTGAAGTTAGGCACAGATTTGCAATTCCAAATAATTCGAAGAACGGGCAAATATTTATTGATGACAAAAAAATAAACAACTTTTTAATCTTGGAACAAGAATTTGTAAATAGAAATATAGATACTAACACATAAATAGATCCTAACATTAAAGATAAACCAAAAATAAATGAGATAGAAGGTGAAGAAATAGACAGATTTCATCTCACTAAATTTACAAAATCAGATGTAGAGAAACTAGAGCAAGTTGAGATTGATGAGATAATTAATGAAGACACTGAAGTAATCAATGTAAAAGAAAAAATTATTACCTAAGGTATTAACCTCTTTGGAAGACTTGTTTGATTCAAATGATGTTCCTATAAAGCCTAAAATGGAACCTTTAAAATTTGATAATGAGGAGTGTAATATTGGCACTGATGAAAATCCAAAATTGATCAAACTTTCTAAATCATTACCTCCCACTAAAAGAATAAAATACATTGAGTTATTAAAATAGTTTCAAGATGTCTTTTCTTGGAGTTATGAGGACTTCAAATCCTATGAAACTAGTGTCATACAACACACAATCCCTATAAAAGAAAATCAAAAAAATTTCAGACAAAAACTTAGAATGATAAATCCTGTCTCATTACCTTCGATTGAAAAGGAAATACAAAGAATATATGATGCTAAGATAATTGCAGCAATCAGATTTTCTGATTGGGTTTCAAACCTAGTGCCAGCTAGGAAGAAACCTGGTGAGATCAGACTCTGTGTGGACCTGAGGAACCTCAACAAAGTATCATGTAAAGAAAATTACCCTCTCCCCAAAATGGATCATATTTTGCAAAGGGTAGTTGGATCAACCGGAATCTCATTATTGGATGGGTTTTTTGGTTACAATCAAATCTTAGTTCATCTCGATGACCAAGCCAAGACTGCCTTCACTACTCCTTGGGGCACATTCATGTATGTGAAGATGCCTTTTGGACTAATGAATGTAGGAACCACTTTCCAAAGGGCTATGGATATAGCATTTTCCAAAGAAATTCATGATTTCCTTGTAATATATATAGATTATGTTACTCTATTTTCAAAATCCGATAACCAACATTTTGATCATCTAAGGTAGGTTTTTATTAAATTTCAGAAATATGGAATTTCCTTAAACCCCAAGAAGTCTTTGTTTGGGTTAGAAGAAGGAAATTTACTAGGTCATATAATCTCAAAAGATGGTATCCGAAATAGACCCTTCAAGAATAGAAGTGATATTACAGATACAACATCCAAGGAGCATTAGGGAATTACAAGCTTTCTTAGGGAAAATTAACTTTCTTAGAAGATTTATTTCTAATCTAGCATAATTAATTAGATCACTGAACAATATGTTTAAAAAATGTTCGGCCATAAAATGGACTGTTGAGGCTAATAAATACTTTGAAGACATTAAACTAGCCTTAACTAGAACCCTAGTTTGATCAGTCCAAAATTTGACAGAGATTTCATCTTATTTTCCTTTGCTTCTGAGAACACAATTGCTCCAGTTTTACTGTAGAAAAATGACCAGGGCTATGAAGAACCTATTGCTTTCTTTAGCAAATCCCTGAGAGATGCCCCCTTAAAATATAACATAATTGGAAAAAAAAAAGCCTTTGCTTTGGTCAAAGCTATCAAGGATTTTAGGGTGTACATTTTGTATCCTCATATAGTAGCCTATGTTCCTAATTCAGTAGTCAAAGACATCCTAACTCAGGGTGGTATAGATGGAAAGAGGGGAAAATTGATTACTACTATTCTAGAATATGATATGGAAATCAAAACAACTAAGTTAATCAAGGGCCAAGGTTTAGCCAAGCTCATGGCTGAAACAAACTGTCAGGCCTTGGATATAAATTTTATTGCATAAATAGATAATGAAGAGGACATGGAGACTCCAATAATCAGCCAAGCCTTTACTGAACCACCATGGTATGCTGATATCATTTATGTTTTATTGAATTTACAAGAGTAGTACAAGAGTTTCATGGAGGTGACTATGGAGGACGCCTTTACTGGAAAACCAATGCTGAGCTGGTTTTTACTGGCTTACCTTGTTTTCTGATGTAAAGAAATATGTGACCTCCTGTCATAAATGTCAAATTTCTTAGGGAAAGAAAAAGCTTCTACCTTTACCCCTCAAGCCAATCTCTGCTGAAACACCTTTTCAACAATGGGGTCTAGACTTCATTGGTGAAATTCACCCACCTTCCTCTGCCCAATACAAATGGATCCTCACTACCACAGACTATTTCACAAAATGGATAGATGCCATACCTTCAAGGCAAGGAACTAAAATTGTTATCATATCCTTCCTTGAAACCAACATCCTATGAAGATTTGGATGTACAAGTAAGCTCATTACTGATAATGCAGTAGTCTTTAAATCCAAAAGAATGATAGATTTCTGCAACAAGTATCATATAACCCCAGGCCACTCCACAACCTATTATCCTCAAGGAAATGGGTTGGAAGAATCCTCAAACAAAAGTCTGGTGAACATCATCAAAAAGTTTTTAGAGGATAATAAGAAAACATGGAATAAAAATTTGGTCAATGCCTTATGGGCAGACAGATTAATGACTAAGAAATCATATGGTACCTCTCCCTACCAACTAGTTTATGGGATGGAAGTTTTTTTTCCTTCCTCCTTGGGAACACCAGTGATGAAGCTACTTCAAGAGTTGCAGGTTGAACCAAATAGTAACCAAAGAAGAATCAATCAGACAATACATATTCAAACAACTAGGGAGGAAGTATATATTAGATCTCAGGTTGTGCAGGAAAGGATTAAAAATATTTTTGACAAGAGAACCAAGGCTGAGGATTTATACCTTGGTGACAAAGTCCTAAAATGGGTTTCAAGGAGGGAAGATAAAGGTAGACATGGGAAATTTTATTTCCTATGGAAAGGCCCATATGTCATTTATGCTTCCAGAGATAATAATGCTTTCTTCCTAAGAGAAATGGATGGTATAGAAGCAGAAGGTTGACCATTGAATGGTCGAATTCTTAAACACTATTTTGAACCTAATTACTTATGTTTTTACTTCCCATTGTACATATTTCATTTTTCTTCAAAAAGCTTAGTGTGGATTGGATGGTGATACTTGAAGTTGAAGCCCGAAGAGAAGGCCCTAAGCTTTAAGGATTT
This sequence comes from Pinus taeda, assembly GCA_000404065.3. Lineage (NCBI taxonomy): Eukaryota > Viridiplantae > Streptophyta > Pinopsida > Pinales > Pinaceae > Pinus > Pinus taeda. The sequence goes on along the minus strand of APFE030082618.1, from coordinate 107,583 downwards.
ATGGTCATAAGTATCAATAATGTAGAGAAATAGAGGAAAATTTTGCAAGGTAACATCAACAGCAATTCAAAAGCTACTGATCTGCAAAGTTCTTGACATTTCACCAGGAAATTCCATCCCCAAGTGGAGCCATTGTTAGTTTCCTATACCAATAGGAGTCATAATTTTGATTGACTAAGGTTAAGCCTTGTAATATTGTACATACTTTTGCTTTCTACAAATGTTTTCCATATTAAAAACAAATTAAAAAATTTAAAGAGGGTATGTCCTAAAAGAATAATCAAAGGGCAAAAAGAATGGAAAAGCTCACAAAAAAATGAAATATATGAACCCCAAAAGACAAAAAGAGACCATGAAAGTGTGCAAGTCAAAATGCCACTACTATTTACCTTTTATGCATAATAAATAATTGTGTGCAGCTTGTTACTTATGCCACAATCCATGATAGTCAAAATGTTTAAACATGGCTATTTCATGCTTTGAATTTCATGTTTATAGGTAGTGAATAAATCTAACCAAACAGTGTAATCTTGGCAAATCATTAGATAGGTAGAGTGAATCAAAGGAACTCATCAGTTTAATCTAAGCCCTTGGATGATATAGTGTTAGAATTGGATAGTTAATTTCTAAAGAAAAGAAAAGATTGATAGGGGTTTTCTAGCCTAAAAGCACCCAAATAAAGTGAAGAAAAAAATGGTAGGATGAGTAAGTGGGTAAGTAGTAGAAAGGTTGCAGAACTATCATGTAATTGATACACAAAGTACTTGTGTCATTGTTCCAAATGCATCTTTTAAATATGCATAATTTGTAAAGAAAACAAAAGCAACGGTTCACACTTTGGTTTACTTAACATCTCCTCATTCATTTTAACCCCCATGACAATCACTAACTCCCCTTCCATAAGAAACATATTAATACCTATAGTTCTTAAGTCAAAAAGGCTCAGAGAATTTCTCTAACTTCTGGTGGGACTGGAACCTCGGCTTGATGACTTAAGAAGTAAAGGTGTTAAATTTCATCATAATTCATTCATGCCCCTAAACACCTTTTCCTAAGGTTAAGTTCTTTTGCCTAGGAAAACCCCTTCATAAACATGGTTCATGTACAAAAACCCACCAAATATATTTATCCTAAGTACTAGGTATATGGGAAAAACACACAACATTTCATTCACCTAAGCATAATACCCCTTTCACTCATTTTCCTTCATATTAACTTTTCTAATTAAATATATAAAATTCCTGAAAAACCCACTACCCTGGATATATTTAACCCCATTATATAAATTAACCCCACCCGTTAGTTTATATATAAACTATATTACTACTCCTTATCTCGCAAAAAACAATAAAACCCCACCCTCTGTCCCTAATCCCTCATTATAGTCTAGCTCGATCTCCTAAACCTGTATTAGTCCCTAAACTAATCCCGAAACTATGACAATTAACTCCCCAGGCCCCCATCAAATCACATCATTTGCCCCCGCGCAACTCCCATCTCCCGATCACCATCGATCATCCCTCCTCCACATCTAACCCCCCACAAGCATATCGAGACGACCCGACATCTGCCCTTTACCCGCTCGATAAGGCGGTTCCCCCTTGGCCCCCGACGCTACATGTCAAGCAGTGAATGGAATTGGGCAACCCCTCCCAAATACTGCCCGCACCACCAAAGCGGTGGGATGGACTTCCCAAACCACTTACCCCTTCCAATCGAAAACCATTATTGTTCATCAAATGGTGAAACCCGCAAAAAGTAATTGTTTTCCCTATACAAGCCTGTTTACCCCTCTTTTCACTCTTTTCACTCATTTTACCTTTGAGAGCTCAGAAAGTCATTTAATACCATTGCAAGCACCCTAATTACTAACAAACCTTCGCCATTGCTCCACAGACACTGCAAGAGGCCCAACTTGTTCATCAGTCTGTACCAATACCGTACGAACCTTTGCAGTTGCCTTGAACCTCTATTTACAGTCAATTCTACCCAATTCCAAGTATTTAACCATGGAATTCTAGATCCATTGTCAAATTCCAAATCAATTCACCCTCTTTAACACTATTAATTAGGTAAAAAAGATAAAATTTACTTAAATTTCAAAAATGTGAACCATAAACCACTGCAAAACCTCTCTTTCCCTAAAAACTCTAAATCACTCCCCACACTCAAATCCACAAGAACTAAGTATGGCCCCAATTGCAATGGATCTAAGGCCCATAACTACACCTCATTTAGACCTAGACCACCTTCCTTTGGTGGATAAATATTTCCAAATAAAAGATACCATTGTCCTAGAACACTGCTCAAAGTACATTGCCAAAGTAGGGACAAGTTCTTGAACCATATTGATGAAATTGGCCTTAGGGAGTCAAATGTTCCCAAGTACTGGTTCCCCCAAGTCCACATTTTTTCCTGAAATTGTGCATATGTGTTATGCTTGCTACATCCCCAGTCATAGAACTATCATGTCTCATGACCAGAAGGTCCTTTTCACCATCACTGTTGAGTCTATAAATGAAATGTTGCAGCTCCAACCAGGACCAAGCCTCTTAATTGGAGACTTGTTGGACTATTCCAAACCTTCATCAGAGAAGAACGCATCCCTAAGGACTCCCCTCCATATGTATCAGTCATTTTCTCTCCATGGGGCCATATATTGTGGCCATGATGTCTTTTGTTTTGTGCTACTCCACCAATGAGTACATTGATGAAATACTCCTTGCCTTCATGTCCATCTACACTCTAGTGAAGCCTCCCACTGTCATTTATGACTATGCCCAATATATAGCTGATAGGATGCATGAGCAATTCCTTAGAATGAAAAATTAAAGGGTTTTTAAGTACTCGTCAGTTTTATACCATATGTTATTATATTATCAATCAGGGAAGTTCCCATTCACCCTTCAAAAGCTAGACACCAAGGGTCAACCTAGGTCAGTCATTTTTTGGACCCCATTGATCCATCAATACTAGTCTCCATACTCTTACTCTGACTTCATTAATTTGTTTGTACATCCAATCATGACAATGTTGATTGGAAGCCCTCATCCAAGAATCAGTCAAGAAATAAAGAGAGTCCTTCGATGATCTAAATAGACCAAAGTTGGTGACTGGTACCTTTACCATAACCATATAGAAATTAGGATTTATGGTTGCATGCTGGCATCATTCATGCTACCAAGATACCTTCCAATGAGTTTGTTTGCATTAGAATACTATAGGAAAATTATCAATTCAGATGAAATAAAACTTTTCAATGCCAAGAATAAGGCCAATTTCAAAATAAAAGACCAACTAGGCCCCTTCATATGCAACTCTAGAGAGGCTGGTCAAGAGGCAGACTTGATATTACAGAATATAAAGTTCCAAAGATGTTTGTCTGGAGATATGATCCTTTGGAATTCATCACAAAGAAGAGGCCAAAGGTCAATCTAGGACCTTTCATTCATCACCCCATATCTAAAATAGAAGCTTATTGAAACCACACAGAATGGGTGGAGGGTACCCTAGTAGACCAAGACAACACCAGAGTAGATGTTGAGAGTGCTTTTATTGATTTAGAAAAGTAGCTTGATGAAAAATCTTTTCTACAGGTACCAAAAAGACCATAGACTACTATGGGCACCTCACCAGTCATGCGAACTTCTCAGAATGAGGAGAAGATCCCAAAAAGAAATAGAGAAGGGCCTTCCACTTCAAGAATGGCCACCTCTAATTTGCAACATGAATCAAACAAGAGGCAAAGGCTAAATCCAACCTATGAGCAAGAGTTTACTTAAGACTTAGCTGAAATCACAAATATAGGAGCAGAAAGAAGTAGTCCTGCCACTCCATCTGGAGGCATCCAAGAGCCTTCCACGTCACAAACTCAAATTTTGGAAAGGCAGCTCAGTGTTGAAGTGTCTTCTTTCAGAATGCCAGCTGACAAAGACCAAGATGTCAAGGAAAGGTATAAAGAAATCAAGGCTAGAAATGAGAGGCTTAAGGCCCAAACATATGCACAATATTTGAAGCTAACTCCTACCATTCAAACAAAGCTAATGTCAGTCTTTGACATTAAAGAGGGGAAGCTACAAATGACCTTTGTGAAGCCTACAACTCAATAACCAAAGACAACATCAGATTTCAAAAGGGTAGATTTCGAAGTGTTGGCAAGGTATATTCATCCCATAGACCAGATTGAGCTACACAAACAGGATGGAGAGATGATATACTCCACCCTGATAGGTAAATCTATAACTTCCCATCAACTACAAAACTCCCTAAACAACATCTCAACACAATTCTAGTTGGAGACGGCCTTCTCACATGCCAAGGGTACAAGGATCAAGTCCTTAGAGGACTTAGTAATTGAATTGGGACACGATCTGAAGGATATAAAAGCTACAGAACATCTTATCAAAAAGAAGAATTATGACATAGTTACATTGAAGAAACAACTAAAAATACCTCAGCTACAACATCCACAAACAATGGAAGTCCTAGAAGCTCAGCAGGGGCATGAAGAACCAATGGATTTGGTTTTGAAATTAAATGATCAACTTAAGGAAACTGAAAAGGAATTGGATGCTTTGATCCAATTAAACCAAGAAGATGTGGAAGCCTCTTCAACAAATGCCATCCCCACAGTCTCCATAGCAGTACCATCCACACTAGTAGCATCTTTGGCACCTACAGTTCCACTTGCAATAGCCTTGCCAACAACAACAAAGTCTACATTAGCAGCAGGTGCATCAGGAGTGAAAGAAACAGAACTTGTCAAAGCCATGGAAGAGATGTCAATCCAGGCTACTCAAATGAACAAGTTAAGGGAAAAGGTTGCAAGTTTGGAAACGGACTGCAGAATTTCCCAACTGAAGCAGAAAGAAGAAACACAAAGGGCCCAAAGAATGGGTGAGAGAATAAAAAACCTAGAGAAGGATTTAACACTGGAGAAACCACTTGGAAAAACCAAAGAAATGTTGTGGGCCAATATCATTGACTCTGTCAATGATATTTGGCCATCAATCCAAGTAATTTTTGAACAAACAAAGTTGGTAAAGATAGCTACAAAAGTTATCCAGAAAGTGAAGAAAGAGTTGGGAAATAAGCCAGAGGATGGAAATAGACTCATCCACTTCCTCAACAACAGGAATAGATATGAGCTCCAAGAGCTAAATATAGAAGATAGGATTGCTACTATTTTAGAAATAAGGAAGGTCCTTTCCAAAAGGTACCTTATGCTTAATTTGGAAGAAAAGTGCCACAATATACAGGTAGCCATTGACAGGTTCATGGTTAAATTCTAGATTTTGAAGGAGAAAGGTCTGCCCAATCCTATGGTCATCAATGACAAACTCATGACACAGCTGGACTATGGTGATAGACTCGGAAATTTGGCTAAGTAATAAGCTAGTTCTTCATCCATAGAAGCCCTGCCAACAAGAAAAGTGTTATATGACACCTTTTAAAACTTGGTTTTCCTTGAGCATGAGGTAAAATATTTGTTACTCACCAAGCCAAATTTTGCAAAGTATATTGAGGCTGATGAAATCTATAGGATAATGGTGAATGTGAAATTACCAGATAGAGAATGCTGGGAGAAAATGACAGATCCAATTTGATAAATTTACAGTAGAAATTTACTACACAGTAAAAATGAAGGCAGCTAGGTAAAATAGATGAAAACAGGGCAGTAGGGTCAAAGAGTATCAGAGTTAAAGAGTATCAGTTGAAAGATGAAAGTAAAGAAGACTCCAATGTGAAAATCCACAGCCGCAAGCCAGATTAAAAGGATACACTTCAACAAGAAAGGCTAGCACAACCATAATAAAAGGGACAACATGAAACAATTCATTAGCTGTCTCTATCTTCGTGCAAGAAGATATTTGTATTTCCTAGAATAAATCTCAAGTTATTTTGAGATATTTTGTAATACTTTTTTGTATAAATACTTCATAATTCAAAGTATGTAGGGTGGATTCCTAGACATTTCTATAGTTTTCTTGATCAAAGATTGTAAGCTATTATACCACTATTGGACCAACAAGCTGGATTATTGAATAAAGCAAAGAAATTTCACTGGATTCATGTGTAGTGTGAAATACAGACAAGTATCTTCTTTTGTGTTGTCACTTTTCTTTAAAAGTTTTTCCCATAATCTTAAATGTATCTGAAATCTAAATGCTTTAATATGGAATGATATCTCAGAACTTGCTTCATTGCACTCTATTTTGACTATTAGGCATTTTGTATGTTTTCTGCTAAAATTATCTACGTTAAGGAATTCTTGATTGCTCCTTAGTTCATGTAGTTTCCCTCTGGTCTATAGTAATGGATTCTTAACTGCCCTTTGCTCATGATCATCCTCTATTCCTCCATTTTAATCCTGGTTTGAGGATTCTTAAGTGCTCTCTCACCCTGGTTAAGATCATTTCACCCATTCGACCTAAAACCTGTGCTTCACTATGCTAGCTTGCCCATTGAACACTCCCTTTAATTATTTAATCCCAGTTCTACTACCCTTCTTTGGCTCCATATGCAAATAGCCAGAGACATAATTCTATCCATCTGTGTAAGGATTCCACCATCCAACTTCCAATACAAATCCAAAACCCCCTGAACAATAAGAACTAGCCTAAAATCCTAGAAAAACAAAGTTAAATTATATAGAGAGAGTCCTCTCTGAGTCATAGGTTAGCTAAAGCCTATACTTAAAAGATTGGTTTGTAGTTACCTCGGTCTTTTCCTTCTTCTGATAACTTCTAAGGAAAAATACTGAGTGATAACACAAACCATTAAGCCCATTCTAATCCTCTTCCTCCATACTTGTCTCCCCTGCCAAAGAACAAGCGAAGATTAACATTTACATTCATAAAATGAAAAAAAAAAAAAATGAATTCTTTTATTTCTTAATTAGCACATGCATGAAACAATTGATATTCCCTAGATCAGATTCCATGCTCAGTAGTTTGAATCATCACATTTGATAAATAGGGTTAAGATAGGGTTCTTTTGCAAGAAAAATGTGTCAATGGGTAGATAGAGTATTTCATGTTACTTTACAAGCATCTTCCAATCATGGAAAATTTTAGGGGCTATTATTCGCAAGTGGGCTAGTCTTCCAGGGTTTTTTCAAAAAAAATATTCGCCAATTTCCATTGTTTTCTAAACATGATTAGTACAAATTTTATAGTATAAAATTATTTTTCCTTAAAAGTTTCCAAAATTGTATAAAGACTATATATAAAAATATCATAAATTTTCATGTTTTTATAAAGATAGCAGCAAATATTTTATAGTTTGCAATTTGGGGACTAGTAAGATTTGTTAAGGTTTCTAAACTTTAAGACAAATTATCATCGTTAAAATTTTCCTTGCTTCCAATTCAGTATTTCATTCTTTAAAATAGGCAACATTTATTTTATTTCATTTAGGATAATTTTCCCTTCTCCAATTGGTAGCCAAACTTCTTCTAGTCAATAGAAGACTAGTTTGAGAAACCCTAGTGGTCTATTTCCCTAGTTGAATAGTGACAAGAGTAGACCATTACATCTATTTGTGTATACGACATCACCACCTCCAAGTTTGGATGAACCCTGGGTTGATGAAGTAAAGTTGGTAGCCCCATGAGTTGCATCATTCTTACTGCAACACTCACGCTCATCACTTTTTTGGCGTTGTTTCCGAGGAGGTTTCTGAGTAGTGTGATTTATTATTTCTTTCTTTCTTTCCTTATTTATTTCTCATTTTGAGAATAGTTCCATTTAACAAGTAGTAGCAATTTTTTTTTTCTTTCTTTCCGTTCTTCAAATAGTTCCATTCAGCAAGTAGATTCAATTTGGTTTTGTTTTCTTTCCATTCTGCAAGCATTTCAAAAACAAAAGAAAAACCTTAAAAAAAAAACAAAAAACTCCTTTCATGCCTCGTAGGAGTACAAACAACTTAGGAATTTTTTTTCGAAATACCTCCACCACATCAAATAACCAACCTTCCCTCTTCTTTAGTGTCTGTGAGGTAGATGACCCATTAGGTGAACAACCTGATAATTTTTGAAGAGCCTATCGGGGAAGAAGAAGAGACCATTCCACCAACTTAGACCATGGCTGAAAATAGAAATGAAAGGGGAGACAGATATAGAGCTGGTGGTACTTTTCCCATCAGAGAAAATAATGGGGATGCTAAGCTGAAAAACATAATCCCCTCTGCTCTTCCTCACTTCCATGGCCTGACCTCGGAAGACCCGGATACTTTTTTGTTGGAGTTTTGTTGTCATATGAAAAACTTATGATTACACCTATAATGATCAGAAATTGAAATTATTCCCATCCACTCTCAAAGATGAAGCTTTGCGTTGGTTCATGGGTTTACCTAAGGATAGTACCATCAGTTGGGCTTAGATGTAATAAGCCTTCAACAAAAAGTATAGGGACCACTGCATGTCCAAAGATACGAAAGAGAAACTTTTTAGGATGACCTTGGGACATGATGAATCTTTAGAATATTATGAGGAAAGATTCCAACTGAGCTACAAAAGGGCCAAGTGCACCCTTGATCCAGAATCACTTAAGTTAGTCCTTCTTAGGGTGATCGAGGAAGTTCTCGTAGAAATCGTAAACTCACTGTCAGGAGGGGACATCTACCAATTACCCTATTATGATATCAAGAAATTTTTGAGGAATCATTTTAGGGTAGCTAGAAAGAAGTGTAGGGCTAGTCAAGCTGTGGCTAGTTGATCCTCTTCCAACACATCCATAAAAAGTGAAATTGGGAACATGTTGGAATACTTTAAGAGTAAAATGTTTCATACCCTTGCTCTACAAATGGACACCATGTATATCAAGAGGAAGCAGGAGGAAGAAAATAGAGCCTTAGCTATCTTCTGCCATAGATGGACCAGGAGGCACCCTAGGAATGAATTTCCATTGAATCTCATAGAAATTTTCTCATTCTGTGACAAAAACCACTCCACAGACAAGTGCCCTTCCCTACCTAGATTAAAATTTGTGTATCAGGGAACTGAAGGGGTGACCTAACAACTTTTCTACATCAATGAAAGGAGGAATCAAGGACCTCAACCATACCAGCAAGGCATGCAAGGGGCATCTTATTCATATTACAACCCTAATCATAATAAATTCATTCCCCCTTGGTGCCCTCTTGCTCATCCTTCATGGTACACACCTTCTCCCTGGTCGTTTGCACCTCAATACCATTTCCAATCTACCAACCAATAATTTCTGCCATATGCTCCTCCACAACCTTAGTGGAATTCACTATCCCAAGGGTGGAGGCCCTCATAGAACCAATATCTAGCTCTATTTCCTCCACCTCCATCTCAACCACAACTCCTACACCCAACTCCACCTAAATAACCTCAGATTCCTACCCAACAAAATTCAAACCCAAACAAAAGAGAGGCACAATATGTCTACAATGGAGAAACATCCTACCCTGCCTATGTTGTGGAAATTCATGAAATTAAACTTAGGTATAGAAGAGTCTTTCTATATAACCAACCTCCATCTCCATTTGAGGAGCATGAAGAGGAAAAAGAGCAAAGTGTCCCTGAAGAAAATCCACCTCCTTTTCCTGAGAAATTAACCCATCCTATATAGCACCACCCAGAAGATACTGAAATTCTGGGTGAGTTAAAAAATCTGTGTCAAAATCCCGCTTCTCCAAGCTATCAAAGATGTCCCCATCGAGAATAAGGTATTCAAGGAGACGTTTTTCAAACATTGAGGAATGAAAAAGAAATACACCCCTACCATTAATGTCATTGGACAACTGTAGTAGATGTACACATCGACAATACCATTTTCCCCCATACCTTGATCAACCTTGGGGCTACCATCAATGTGATGACTAGGGATACTATGCTTAAACTGAATCTCCAGGGATCACTAAGAAATACCACAATAGTCTTGCAGGTTGCAGACAAATCCATAGTAGCTCCTGAGGGAATTATTGAGGATGTGATGGTCTCCATTGATTCCTAGGAATACCCTGCTGAATTCTTAGTTCTCCAACCTAAGACCAATTTCAATGGTTATCCTCCCATCCTTGGGAGGCCATGCTTAGCCATTGTCAATGCTTACATAAGTTGTAGGGCTAGAAATATGACCATTAAAATGGGCATCTACCCAAGAAATTGGTCTTGTACCCTCCTGCTCAACCATCTCTAGAGCATGACTTACATTTATGGTTAGAAGAAGAGGAAGAAGATGAATTCTACTCTTCGCTAATCTATACCCTAAATTCTACTTTAAGAAGGGGGGAACCTAATGAATATGGCATGATTGAACACATCCTTCAAAATCAATCCCCCAACATTATGTCTCTTAAGGAGTTGGTAAAGGAAGCCAAAGACAACCCTTGGATTGATCTATGCTTAGCTAACTCTCAAATCCTACTGATGTCAAGATGATTTAATTCGACCCTAAAAGAGCATTGAAAATCAACCCCTCTCTCTTTGTACACCAAGAAGAGGAGTTATGTGACATGCTAAGAAATCATTTGATTCCTTTGCTTGGAGTTACAAGGAAATGAAGGGAGTGCACCCTTCATTTTGTACTAACCAAATTTACATCAAGAAAGGTTGCAAGTCAGTCTTCCAACCTCAGAGGAGAATGAATCCAACCCTAAAGGATATAGTCAAAGAAGAACTGTAGAAGTTATTGGATGCAGGGTTCATTTACCCCATCTCAAATAGTGAGTGGGTTTCTCCTCTAGTTCTGGTTCCAAAGAAAAAAGTGAAGTGGAGGATCTGTGTGGATTACTGAGAGCTAAATAAAGCCACACAAAAGGACCATTTCCCTCTACCTTTCATTGACCAATTATTAGATGGTTTGGTAGGAAATAAGTTCTTCCATTTCCTGGATGGATTTAGTAACCACCTTCACCTTTCCCTGGGGTACCTTTTCTTATATGGTCCTTCCTTTTGGTTAATGCAATTCCCTTGCCACTTGCCAAAGAGAAGTCTTGAGCATATTTGTAGAGCTATTCCATGATTCTATGGAAATTTATATGGATGATTTCACCCCCTATGGGTGAATTTTCCTGGAGGTTCTCCCCAACCCAGGAAAGGTTTTAAAGAAATTAATTGAAATGAACTTATCCATTAGTCCCAAGAAGTGCGATTTCTTAATGACTGCAAAGACTATTCTAGGTCACTCAATATCCCAGGAAGGATTGCAAGTAGACCCAAATATGATAGCTATCATAAAGAGGTTCCCTACTCATCAGAAGCAGTGGGATGTTAGAAGTTTCTTAGGCTTGGCCCGATACTATAGGAGATTCAAAAAATGCTTTAGAAGGTATCTTTGCCCTTGTTTGGTATATTGGCCAAGGAATCTCAATTTTTATGGTTAGAAAGCTGCTAAGAGGCCCTAGAAACCCTAAAGGACAAGTTGACTACTGCACCTATTCTTCAAGGCCCAAATTGGGCTCTTCCTTTTCATATACATGATGATGCCTCTAACAAAGCTATAGGAGTAGATCTGGGCCAGATAGAGGACAAGATACCTTAGGCCATTTACTTCATCAGTAAAAATATGTCCAAAGCCAAGTTAAAATACACAGTGACTGAAAAAAGATTCCTAGTTGTTGTCCATTCATTAAATAAATTTAGACATCACATTACTGGTTACCAGACGTTTGTACACACAAACCATGGCACCATTAAATATTTGATGAACAAACCTAATGTGAATGCTCAAATTATTAGATGGTTACTTAAGTTATAACAATTTTATCTAACTATTATTGATAAGCCTGGCAGAGAAAATACAGTTGCATATTTTTTGTCCATATTGACTTTGCCTACAGGTGAGGAAGTAATGGTTGATGACCAACTGCCAGATGATAGTTTATTTGCCATTTCAGTTCTATCTCTATGGTTTTCTAACATAGCCAACTACTTAGTAGTTGCATAGTTCCCTCCAAATCTATCCTTCAAGGAGAAGAGCAGAAATATTAGGAAAATCACCCCATTCACTTGGATTGGGGGCAATCTCTTCAAGTTGGGCCTAGATCAAATTCTGAGAAGATGTGTCAGTGAGGAGGAATTTTTTGACATCCTTCTGGCTTGCCATGATGGGCCTTGTGGAGGTCACTTTGCATCCAAAACGACAACATTCAAGGTATTATAATATGGCTATTACTAGCCCATTCTCCACCAAGATGCAAGAAGGTATACCAGCCAATATAGGTGCCAAAGGATGGGGAAACCTACTCCCAGGGATGAAATTCCTTTGCAACCTCAAGTGAATTTCAAGCCATTTGACAAGTGGGGCATGGATTTCATTGGGCCCATTGATCCTCCATCAAGATAGAAAAGGTGCATCATTATGTGCACCAACTACTTAACAAAGTGGGCTGAAACCAAAGCTATCAAGGTAGACACGGAAGAAAAAGTGGTTGAGTTCTTTAGGGAGAATGTGTTTTACAAGTTTGGATACCTTAGAGAGTTGGTCATTGATCAAGGCAATAAATTCACCTCACAAATGATTGATAATCTGTTAATCCAGCATAAGATCAAGCACAAAAAATCCACTCCTTCCCACCCTCGGGCTAATGGACAAATAGAAGTCACCAACGGAGCATTGGAAAGCATTTTTACCAAAGTGGTTAGCAGCACCAGAAAGGATTGGGAAGACAGACTAGTGTAGGCCACTTGGGCCTACAATACAACTTGGAAGAGAACCACTAGCTTCACCCCTTATGATTTGGTCTATGGGAAGAAGGCTATGTTGTCCATTGAATTCAAGTACAACACCTTAAGGATGGAAGCACAATTGGATCTAGATGTGACAAGGACACAAAAAGAGAGATTGTTCCAACTAAATGGGTTAGATGAATTCAGGATGTAGGTCCTCCTACACACAGAAGTGAATCAAGTACAAAGATAAATTTGGCATGACAAGAATATCAAAGACAAACTATTTCAAGAAGGCGATTGGGCCCTACTGTATGACTCCCGTACAAATATTTCAAAGGCAAGTTTATGACCAGATGGTTAGGAACATATGTGATAGAAAAGTGCCATGATAATGGTGTTGTTCAGATAAGAACCATTGATGAAGAAGGTATCCCTTTTATTGTCAATGGGTACAAGTTGAAAGTCTACAAAAATCCTTTGTCAATAAGGAGTTCATCAGTAGCATCAACGAGATAGTGATGGTGATGGAAAGAGCCTCAACTTCCACCTCACTAGGATCTTCAGGTCTACTGAAGTTTTGAAAAAATAAAAAATGAAAAAAAAATAAAGATATCCAGGTCAAAACCTCCATGAGGCACCTAAGTCCCAATGTTAGGTTGAAAACACCTTTGAGGCAACCCAAGGGTAGGCCACTAGGTGTAAATAAAAGGGCTCTAGGTGAAAACCTCTTTTGAGGCACCCAGGGTAGGCCACCAGGATGAAAACCTCATTTGAGGCAACCTTGTTGTCTTTCCAAAAAAAAGAGAGAGAGAGAAAAAGCACAAAAATAATGGTAGGGACCTCAAACCTGCCCACTCATAACAATTCTAGTTTTTGCAGGTTTTCAAAGAAGATAATGGACATGGAGATCAGAGAGAAGAAATCCCTATAAAACCCCATGTTTTTCTTCTTACATTTCATCTCCTCCATAATTCCCATGTTCATTCATCCATACTCAACTCCAACAACAAGAAAATTCCAATTTCAGGCAATTATGTGCATTCTACAAGATTTAATATAATTACTATGGGAGTTTCCTATAGTACTATAGGAAGTCCTGAAAATCTACAAGAAAGGTTGTCCGATGGAGAATATATGATGAAAGTATGTTTTGGGATAAAAATATAATTCCATTGACTTCACCACACCTCATCCAACCCCCTTCATGACCCTGTCACCCCTTGTGTCCGTAAAAAAAATCAAGTTAGAAAAATAAAATAGAAAAATGAAGGAAAAAGAGAAAATAAAATCAAAGAGGCATGCCACTAGAAGCCTACCTCACCTACCACTCCATGGCAACACCTTCCACTCACTCCAATACCTATTCACCCTCCAAGCAGAGAAATGACACAAAAAGTCAAAAAAGGGTAGCTATAGGACTTCCTGTAGTAGTATTATTCTGAAGAAACAACAACTCCAAGCCTAACCTTCAGCATCATGAAAGAGGAGAAGCATAAATGTAGGCACGATGAAACCCCTCCAGAGCTCAACAACAACGGAGGAAGCTAGCATGTACACATCAACAAGAAGACAATCCATTAGAAAAATAATATCAACAAAAAATAAAAAACCAGTTAAGAAGATGTACCTAGGTCATGAGAAGCACACAACACCACTCTCCAACATGCATCATCAAGGCAAAGGACCAAGATTTATGTCACCTCATTAACACTCCCTCATAAGTACGAATATGATTAAACTGTAGGAATATGTAGAAAGTTGATTTTATAAGCGAAGGTGGCTAGTTAACTTGGCCACCCTTAGTCTGATAACTAAAAGTAAAGTGTTAGTCAACTGGACACATGGCAAGGTCACATCAAGGGGAATAAATCATAAAGGTGGTCAAGTTATGGTGAACAGAAGTGGTTGATGATTACGAGGAAGGGTGACATGTTAACTAGTAGTGGGATGAATGGTCCAAAAGGAGAAATACATACTTAGTCAGCCATCACATCACTCAACGAAATCATCCATACATAGAAATATTACCTGAGTTTCATGCAAAGTATTGTTCGTTTTGAAAGTTTGAGAGCGGATATAACCTTGAGAAGCCATTGAAAGGAAAATTTAATCTCGGCCTACCTACAGAGAGTACCTATAGGAAACACAAAGAAACTACAGGAAATAATGAGGACCTATAGGAAACTACAGGAAAACTATAGGAAACTGGGATAATTGTCATAGATGTTGTAAATGGGTGCCTAGGGCCAGCAATTCAAGAATTCTCATCACCAAATAATTGTAGAGAAAGGTAGGTGCCACATCCTATGTGTTTTCATTTGTAAAGAGGAAAATGAATGAAATTTTCATTTCTTTCAAGTACTTACAGTGTGCATAGAGATAGACATGATTTTGTGGAATATTGTGTAAAGTAAAATCTAGACCTTCATCATCTAGAGAAGCTCTTAATATGTAGCCACCCAAATATCATACAAATAGATTGATAGAGAGAAAATATGATAGGGGGTTTCAACAAAAGGGAGCCCACCAGAACAACCAGAATACACCAACATCCTTGTGTGGTAGAAATATTTACAAGGCCTCAATGGTTGGGATTCTTCAAGCTACTTAGGGGATATAATGATGAGGTATCTAGGCAATTTGCAATGTCACTCATACCTCTAGATAGAGCTAGTGCCATTGCTGTAGCGAGGGGTCTGTTAATAACAATTACGAGTGAGAGCATTAGCAAGATCACTACACTCCCTCTATGTTTGCGATGGAGGAAAGAGGACAAAAATAGTAACATTCTTGCAAAGAAGAGCTTTTTCTTTAAAGGATACGAACCAATTGAAGACAAAAATGGGGTTAGATGGGCAATCATTTCATATCCTTGGAATGAAGTAAGCTATCACATCATCAAGTATATTTCTTGTGAGCGTAGACTCAATATAGTCTATGGGTACCAGTTTAGACTCCTTCATGAGCTGAGATTTCGAAAAGAGATACCTCCTCATAGAATACTTAGTGTGCCTTACTTTTTGTTATAATCAATGATAGACATGAGCATCAAGGTACAAGAAGGAAAGAATTAGTAGTTGGCACATCATGGATTGATCAAACTCATATTGGAAGATTCCCTAAACAACTTGAGAATCCCTATCATGTGGTCAACATTTGCAGACATGAATAAGGAAGATGAAATTCAAGTGACTAAGTATGATAGATACCCTACTTCTAGTGATAAAGAAGAAGGAGAAGAGCCTGAAAAAGAAGAACATGAAGAAGAGGAAAAAGAACCTAAAGAAGAGGAGGCGAAACTAGATGAAACAAGGGATGAAAAATACAATAGGAAAGAAGTACAAAAGGATGAGCGAAGTCCTGAAATAAAGAGGAAGGAAGAAGAGGAATCTCCAAGGGTGTCTCTAGAACCCACAGAGAAGGAGGTAGTTGTTTCCTTAACTACTCTAAGTACACCTATAAAAAAAAATGGAAAGAGGCAGAGGCAGACTCCCATATACTTCAAAACAAGGAAGAGCACCGGGATAAAACAAGGGGGGCCTCAAACCCCTTCCAAGATTCCCATTTTCATAGAGGACTAAATAAAAGAACAAGAGAAGTTAGTCCCTCTAGGAAAGAGTGGTGAAGTAGACACAACACAACAGTCTTCCCCAAGGTGACCAATCACCTATGTTAGGAGGCTTGTCACCAGTTCAACCTCAAAAAAACAAGTTAAAGAACTTTTGACCCCTTTTCAAAAAGGGAAAGGTCTCCTACAGTAAACACAGACATGCCTAGAGGAAGCAAAAACATTCCTACAGGAAACCCTGTCAAAACTACAAGAAACACAGAACCAAGATAAGGAAGGATTGCAAGGGCAAAGGGAAGGAAAATAGGCAGAAAATTCTCAATAAATAGTAAAGGGAGAGTCCCAAGAGCTGAAGGAACCTAGCCCATAGCCAAACCTCATCTCCTATTCTAGATTCACCGAGGGGGGCAGAGTGATACCACAAAAAAATTCCATCCCTCTATTCTTTGAACTTGAAAAGAAAAGAGCATGGAAACATCGTTGGATGAAAATTGCTATATCAAAAAGTGTTGAGGATGTAGGCCATATGGAAGAAAAGCTGTTAGAAATGGGTAGAGAGTTGAGTAGCATACGAGACAGGGAAAGAATGATGAAATCTCAATTAAAGGCTGAGAACACATGCCTAAGGAGGCAACTACAGGAGAAGGAGGGATAATTGGGAACTATGGTAAGTCTATCCATGGAGACACTCCAATGCAAGATGCCAACAAAACCATATGCCTTATACCTCAAAGAACAATGGTTGTAGTTTCAGATAAAAACCATTAAACAAAGAGGAATTATGCCTTTCAAAGACTATATGAAGTTCATTGACCTCTGTGACCAAAGCACCCTGGAGGATAGATCCAAGATATATAAATTATACCTACATAGGCCCTAACATATTTGAATGTGTGGGACCCTAATCCAAAGTTAGGGTAATTACAACTGATGGCCTTAGCATCATGGATGAAACATGAGGAGGCCAGGGCTACAAAAGTAAAAAGGTATTGGAAAGAGAAGAAACAGAACCCCTTTTCATTAGAGCATAACATCCCAACTCTAGGGTTGCCTTTAGCACCCACAACCTCATTGTCAACAATCCCCAACTTGCACCAAGATACCTCATTGTCAATGATCCCCAACTTGCACCAAGATACCTAGTTTCACAAGAGCAAGTTGTCACTCATTTTAAGGACATGTTGAGATTGTTAGGGGATTAAATCCAGCAAGCCTGCCAAAGGAGGTGGAACACCTTGCCCTACAACCTAAATATCAGGGAGTATCATTCTCCTTATAGAATGAGGGATGCATTATAAAGGACCCCAATATATAAGCAAGCATTGCAGAGACTCAAAGTCAACTGGATTGGCTTGAAAATCAATCCAACATTACTTTTAGCTATATTATAAGGGAGAAAGGAGGAAGAAGAAAGAAAGTAGTGGGAGGAGATAGAGACCATGCAAGGTTTTATCCACAAGAGGAGGAGACTATAACAAAATCCTAGAATGTCAAGGAGGCCACCAAAGCAATAAAAGACATGGACATAGATTGAGTTTCTTAGAGGATGAGAAAAACTTTCAGTAGGGGGTGATGATGAGGCTCATCAATGGTTAAATTATATGGACCTTAATACAACTCTCCAGCTTACTGAAATCAAGTTTTGTCATAATTCTTTACATTTTTCGTTATATTTATTTAATGAGAAGGGTAAAGATGAGATTTCATGTCTAGTGCTCTAATATGCATTGATTGCAGGTTTTGGAGAAAATTTTGGCTAATTAAAGTGTAGGAAATCAAAGGAGACAAGTAAGAGGGATTTTAGGAGATGGGATCTTCCTCCTTAACTCCTCACTCACTCGAAGATTCCTCCATCGAATCTCATCAGGTCAGATTTGCAAGTAGCCGAGCCATTAAGATCATTGGCAGCCAAGTGAGCGATAGTTGAAGACCAGTTGATCTTGAGATTAGGAGCCAAGCCTCCCTAATTTTAAGGAAGTTGTTGGTAATTTTAGTTGTATAAATAAGAAGGCCTAGAGCGTCATTAGGATTGAATTTTTTTTCATTGTAGCCAAGAAGCATTGTGGCTGATAACTCTTGTGTATTTTTGATATTTTAATGAAAATGAGAAGAATTCCCTTGATCCAGCACTAAGTTGACTCAAAGGGTCGAAGCTGTTGGCTTAGGGCCCAACCCTATCAACAAAGGTTCCTAGTTTTGTAGATGTATGCTTAGATTATATTCATAGTTAGCTGTTGAACTGATTTTGGTGTTGTTAGTTTGCAAATATTGGTATGATTAATTAATTCACTTCCATTTGTGGATAGTTAGAACAGTAGTATCATAGTTACAGAAGACATTTTAGAAAATTTGGTCATAGTGGTTTTCATCTCATATTTCTCTTTTTGAATCATGACTTGAGGGACACTTTCATACAGTCCAAAAACATAATTCATGTTTGCTGCATAATCTAGGGTTTCTTGATGAGTAGGTCATTATCTTTAAGTTTCCTAGGATAAGTTGCAATTGTAATTTCTTATCTCTTAGTTCTAGTATTGATTTCAAAGCCCTTCCATTCATGCACTTAGCCATTAGATGGTAATAGATCTGTTTTCTTCCATTTAATAAATCCTTCCTATGTATAGATGAATTTGTGTATAGATGCATACAAAAATGTGTGTTGTTGCAGGAGCTTCTACATTTTAGGGAGACCACATCTCATTTTCCTCATCCAAGCCTTATCCACCCATCTCGCAAAAATCCACTAAAATATCAATCTGAATTCTTGTTTTATAAGTGAAAATCACCATTTCCATTGATAAAATCCAACCATCTTGAAGCACTTGATTGAGCTCTAGATAGTGTTCACCCCCTCCATGTCTTATTCTCCCATTCTCTACCTTTCCTAAGCTTCATTCCACCTTCTAAACCACTTTTTAAGCTTTTGGCCTGTTCCTGTAGTAAAACAGGTGATCTTGTAGGAGAACTAGGACATCTTGTAGTTTTCCTGTAGGAAATCTTGTAGCAACCTTTTTTGAGCCTGAATTTAGAAAAATCATCACTGAAGCAGGGATTAGGCCTCTACTTGACCTCTAGAACATTAAGCCCATTCTAACCCTCTTCCTCCATACCTGTCTCCCCTGCCAAAGAACAAGTGAATATTAGCATTTAAATTCATAAAATGAAAATATAAAGATAAAGAGTTCTTTTATTTCTTAATTAGCACATGCATTCAACATTTGATATTCCCTAGATCAGATTCCATGCTCAGTAGTTTGAATCATCACATGTGATAAATAGGGTTAAGTTAGGGTTCTTTTGCAAGAAAAATGTGTCAATGAGTAGATAGAGGATTTCATGTTACTTTATAAGCATCTTCCAATTCAATCTTTCATTCTTTAAAATAGGAAGCTTTTGTTTTCTTTCATTTAGGATAATTTTCCCTTCTCAAGTTGGTAGTCAAACTTCTTCCAGTCAATAGAAGACTAGTTTGAGAAACCCTAGTGGTCTATCACCCCAGTTGAATAGTGACAAGAGTAGACCATTACATTTATTTGTGTATACAGTACTGTCACCTCCAAGTTTGTATGAACCTCAAGTTGGTGAAGTAAAGTTGGTAGCCCCATGAGTTGCACCATTCTTGCTGCAATACTGATGCTCATCAAAGAGCATCGATTATACAAAGAATCTAGATTTGTGAAGACAATTACAAAGGTTTATTGTTCAAATAATTCTTCTGTGTATGGTAAAGAGAAGGATTTTTCTTGCTTGATATTAGAAGAGAATTATCAAATTGTGGATGAAACTCAAGTGGAATTTTTGGTCTAGTTGGATAAACAATCATTGGAGGGCAACACAATATGGAAATTAGATTTTGATGGTGCTTATTCCAGGGAAGGAAATGGGGTAGGTGTGTTTCTAATATATCCATAAGATAGCCTAATCTCTCTCTCTTTCAAGCTAGAATTTGAAGCTACCAATAATGTTGTTGAATATGAAGCTTTGTTGTTAGGATTGCAAGCTGCCAAAAACCTCAGCATTGGGTGCTTGATAGTGTTTGGGGATTCAGCGCTGGTGGTAAATAATTTCAAAAATTAATGTAAAACCAAGCATCCAAGACTAAAGTCTTACTGAAATGAGGTGTGGGATATGATTGAAAAAAATTTCTTGGCCTTCAATATTCAATTTTTTCCTAGATAAAGATATGGGATGGCTAACTCTTTGGAAATTGTTGCTAGTAATTTTAAGCCTCCTCAAAACTCTTTTCTCAGATATGAAGTTGAGGTCAGGTATAGGTCATTAGTACTAGACAAAGTGAAGTACTGGAAGATGTTTGAAGATGAAAAACAGATCAAGCGCTTCATGGAGGTCATGGGAGAATTCTCAAACTTGGTGATTGATTAAGAGGACGAGGAGATGACATGTGAACAATAGGCCAGATGGGAAGAAACCATCGCTAATCACAGGATATTGTAGCTAAAGGGGAATATCATCCCCAGAGTATTGGTTCTATTGGAAAGGATTTTTAAATGAAATGATGTGGATACTAATATAACTAAGCAAGAGTTTGAGGAAGATGTGGAAGATTGTAACATTGGAACCAAAGTAGATCCAAGAATCATCAAATTAGCTAAAGGAGTTCCTTTGGAATACAAAAGAAGGTACCTGGACTTACTGAGTACATGGATGTGTTTTCCTGGTCATATGATGATTTGAATACTTTTGATCCTGGCATCATACAACACAAAATTCCTTTAAAAACTAGGGTAAAGCCATATAAGCATAAGCTTAGGAAAATTAATCCTCTATTGCTCCCATCAATTGAAAAGGAGGTGAAGAAATTTTTAAGGTACTTTGATTTGGTAGCAATTTTTGTTCCTATCAGGAAGAAGAATGGAGAAATACAGTTATGCCTAGATTTCAAAAATTTGAATAAGGCATCGTTGAAAGACAACTATCCTCTACCTAAAATGGATTATATTTTGCAGAGAGTGGTAGGTTCAGCTCAAATGTCCATGATGAATGGTTTCTCTCGATACAACCAAGTCATTGTACACCCTACGGATTAGAAGAAAACAACTTTCACTACCCCTTGGGGAACGTTTACATATGCCATAATGCTTGTCGGCCTTGTAAATGTATGATCTACTTTCCAAAGAGAAATGGATATATCATTTGTTGGAGAGGGATAAATTTGTAGTAATATACTTGGATGACATAAATGTTTTATTCAAGTCAGATGAGGAGAACCTTAAGAATTTTCATCTCACATTTGCAAAATGAAGAAGGTATGGTCTGTCCTTAAATCCTAAGAAATCACAATTTTATTTAAGTGAAGGGAATTTTTTGGGCCATATTGTAGCAAAGGAAGGAGTGAAGATTGAGCCTAAAAGGGTGGAAGCTATTAAAAATATTCCCTTACCAATAAATTGGAAGGAGATTCATGTTTTCTTAGGCAAAATCAACTTTTTAAGAAGATTTATACCAAATTATGCTAAAATTGTCAAAGAGATCACAAAGATGTTGAAGACGGATAGGGAAGTAAAGTGGACTATAAAAGCTAGGGAATAATTCTCTGGAATTAGAAAATATTTTTCAAAAAACCTAGTCTTAGCTAGCCTAGGTTATTAGAGGCCATTCCTCATTTTCTGTTTTGCCTCTCCTAACACAGTTGGAGTTGTTCTATTGCAAAAAAATAATAAAGGAAAGCAAAAACTAATTGTGTTCTTCAGCCAGGTGTTGCGAGATGAAGAGTTGAAGTATAATATCTTAGAGAAACTAGCTTATGCCTTGGTAAAATCCCTGAAGGCCTTCCAAATTTATGCCCTGCAATCTAATATAATAGTGTATGTTCCAACTATCATTGTGAAAGACATTCTTGTACAGGGAGACAGTGAAAGTAAGAGGGGTTCCAAAATCCAAGAATACGACATGGAGATCAAACCAGCAAAGTTGATCAAGGGGTAGGGATTGGCTAAAATATTTTCTGAGGCTAACTACCAGGCTCTGGGTATAAATTTGATGACATATAAGGAAGGAAAAGGTGGAAGATCATATGACCAAAACAATATTGAGACCTCAATACAGAAAATCCCGATGAAGTACCTTGTATCACAATGGTATAAGTATTTGTTCCATTGTTTACTTTTTCTAAAATTCCCATTGAATTTTGACAAAGTTAAATACAGGGCATTCAGTCTACAATCCCAAAAGTTTTTCATTTCAAATGTCCATATGTATTGGAAAGACCCGGTGGGGATTTTTCTTTTATGCCTAGTAGAAGAAGAGATTCATAAGGTGATCGATGAATTTCATAACTATGTATGAGGAGGACATTACAGCTAGAGAGCCATATCCCATTAGATACTTAAAGAAGGTTTCTATTGGCCCAAGTTGTTTGGTGAGGTTCATTCTTATGTGAGATCTTGTACAAAGTGCCATATTTGTGCTAAGAAGCAAAAGTTAGCACCCCTCCCCTTGATTCCTATTCTTTGGGAGGATCCCTTCAGGAAGTGGGGGATAGACTTCATAGGAGAAATACATCCACCATCAAATGGACAACACAAGTGGATTCTTATAGCCACTGATTATTTCAAAAAATGGGCAGAGGCCATCCCAACTAGAAATGCAACTGATGTGATGGTTATTAATTTTATGGAGGATAATATCCTTTCCAGATTTAGTTGCCCAAGGAAAATTATCACTGATAATGCTCAATCTTTTAAATCTTCCAAGTTTCTAAGTTTTTTCCAGAAGTATAACATCATTGTGGATCACTGCGCTACCTACTATCCATGGGGAAATGGATTATTGGAGCCTTAAAACAAAAGTATTATGAGGATTCTGAAAAAGACCATATTAGAGAATTAGAAAAATTGGGACTCGCAATTGAAGTTTTCTTTATGAGCCAATAGATTTACTATATGGTAAGGCTACAATTTTCCTTATCCAACTAGCCATGCTAGTGGAAAAATTCTACATGATGTTGAGGAAGAGACGAATTCTCTAATGAGGGGAATCAATCAGCTGGTAGAAATTCAAGAAATGGGGGGGGGGGGTAACTTAGAATCTGATTAAATATCAAGAAAATATGAAGGCTCTTTTTTTCAAAAGGACAAGGGACATATTGTTATAACTAGGGGATTTGGTGGTTAGATGGGATGTTAGGAGAGAGGACAAAGGAAAACATGGGAAGTTTGATCCCTTGTGGTTTCTACATTTCAATATATCTAAATTAAAGGGAAACAACACTTTCCTACTGGAAAATTTTGATAGTGAGGTGCTTGAACTACCTGTGGATGGGCAGTTTCTCAAGCTTTATTTCCATCCTTAGAGAGGTTCATTTTCACCCATTGTATATACGATTGAGCCATTGTATATGTCAGTAATGCTTTAACTTATTAATGTTTCTATTTTTTCTTTTTTATGTACTTGATTAAAATGAAACCATGCCCAATGGATAGAAGGCACTAATCAATAGGTCCTCAATGCATTGGTTGCAATACATTGTCCCCAGTTGGGGTCGATGTTGTCACCTATCATACTATCTTATAATTATTTCAAATGGCCCTATTTTTTATCTCTAGTATAGTGAATGATGGGTGCAATATTCATGTTACAAATGGAAAACAAAAAGTGAGAGCCTAAGTCCCAATGTGATAAAAGAGAGCTGAAATTTCAGAGGCCAAAATCACAGGGAAGGTTGAAATATCGGGAGCAGATATCAAAAGGACCAGCACGTAGCGTATAGTTATTTTTGGATATTAGAGTATTGTACTGTCTAACAACCCCATCTTAATGTATTATAAATTTCCTATGAAATTTATTACATTAAAATAGGGACCCTCCATTTTAAAAAATCTTATAAATAAAGTTTAATACTTAGGATTTTTAATTAAAACCAAATTATTAAACTTTGATTATCCCAAAAAACCAAATTAAATAGCCCTCGAGACACAAACAATACTTAAGCTTAAGTATTAAACATTATGGGTTATTTGATTAAAAAAAAAAAAAACAAAATAAAATGGCTTTGTAAGATTCCTGAAGGTTGAAGTCTTCACAAGATCCAACACTCTGCCATACCCCACATCACAGATCCCATAATAAATCAACATAATTCAAAAACCGCTCTACACCATGTATTGTGATATGTGATAAACCCTGGGACCCCGCAATCACAAAGTTTCATAAGGCTCAAGATCCCCCCACCAACTCCATTGCGATTGCAATAAAAACTAGACCCACGGGGATTATCCAACACAAATCATAAAACCCTACATCTGTGACTATCACAAAGGTTCCAAAAAAAAAAAAAAAATAGAATTTTAAGATTCTTGAAGGTTTAATCCTTTACAAACTCCAACACTCTGCCATACCCCACATCACATATCCCATAATAAATCAACATAACACAAAAACACCTCTACACCATGTATTACAATATGTGATAAACCCCAGGATCCTGCAATCGCAAAGTTTCATAAGGCTCAAGATATTTCCGCTAACTCCATTGTGATTGTGATATAAACCTGACCCCCAGGGATTATCCAATACAAATCATAAAACCCCGTGCCCATGACTATCGCAAAGGTTCCAAAAGAAAAAAAAAAAAAACTTAAGTTCATACTCCACCTTTCCCCGATTGTGATATGCGATTAAGCCCAGGCCTGATGGAATTATAAAATACATTTCATTAATATCTCGCATCCAAAGCTATTGCAGTTTCCAAGAGTCTAAAGGTCATGCCACACTACACACCACCTATTGCGATAGAATTAGCCAGGAATCACAGGGATTGTACACTATGATTTATATTAATATCACATCTGGGGCCTATACCGCAATCATAAAATTCTAAAAAAATCATGCCTCATCCCAATGTCGATTGCAATATACATCCCAATGTTGATTGCGATATGACGTCAGCAATGACGTTAGATACATGTCAGATCCAGATCAGCTACCACATCTTCTGCCATGTCATTTACCATGTCATCCACCATGTCGCATCATGACATCATTTATGACATCACTACCATGTCACCCCAGGATCCGCAATTGCAAGTTTCAAAGGGACATAGCTTATAATAAATCCTTTACCCCAGTCGATTTGTGATATACGATTAAGCCCAGATCTAACGGGCTTATAAAATCTATTTCATTAAAATCCTGCATCTGGAGCTATCGCAGTTTCCAACGACTCATCCCAATTGTGATAGTGATTAGACCAGACCCGGCAGGATTATTCACTCCAACCCATAAATCCCCATGTCTACACAATCACAAGAATCACAATCTTAATATCTCCAATGTCGATTGTGATTTGCAATAAACCCCAGACTCGATAAGAATTAAATGTCAATTCATAAAAATCTCACATCCGAAGCTATCCTAGAAACCACAAAACTTAAGTCATTCATCCTTCGCCCATTCTAATTGCAATTTGGTCTTACTCAGATTTTTGTCTATTTTCAATAAGGATTCTCCTTGCTTGAAATATGATAGCAATTCAACTCTCAGCCTAAAAAGATTGTGATTTTGTGATAAGACCGTAAATTTTGACTTGTCTTACCACAAACCTCACTTTGCATGACTCTCCATGATGGTTGTGTTCAAATTTATTCCGCTTTACATTTTTCCTGATTTCCTAAAAAAAGTGATTTGTTTCAAATAAGACTCATTTATCAGTTTCATTTATTTATATCTTATCGACTCTTGTTTTTATTATTCAGGTTCATGAGAGAGGAAGACAAATGTACTGATAAGTGGTAGATCAATTGAAACATGCAAAGAAACATCTAGAGAATTCGATGGAACAAACGAAGCTAATGAAGACGTCAAATCACTTACGAAAACTTCTACCAAAAAACTGTGTTCCTTTAAGCATTGTTGTAGGGATCTATTTAAATGCCCTCAATGCTCTACATAATAGATTTAGTTGTTTTATGCTATTTAAGCTTACTTGCTGTATCAAATAAAGGCCTTGAATTTTATGAAGAAATACTTATGAAAGCTTACACTACTATACTTTCATCCTTTTCTCAATAGAACAACTAGAACATTGTTTAGGAATTTTCATAAAGAATTTTGAGAAGTTGCATTATTATACTCCTGGAATCATCTTTGTGAGAAGGAATAAACTTTTGCTATTTATTTTATGATCTAAGCGAAGTGCGTATGGTATTTCTGTCATTGTAACTCTATTTTTTCATAAGTAAATACTAAATTTATCTTTTCAGATTGCTTGATACTTGATAATTAAACAACAATGTTACATGTATTCACTATTAATCATGCTGCCATTGATATTTTTATACATGTTAAGAAATTTTCTTTGATATTATAAATGTGATATGAGTTTACACATTATTTTGATTAACTACTTAATCAAACTAATCATCTTGAAATAGTTTCATTTCCAGTGGTGTTTGATTAATCTATATTGTCATTTACTAAGGAAACCCACTATAGATCACATCTATATAAAAGTTAAACAATCCCAAGTTATAGAGTAGATTAATGCATATATATTTTTCCATTTGATTCATTATTGCAAATTCATATATTTCACTCCACTATAAGAATTACACATTCACTCAATAAATTTTCATTGGGAAACTAGTCCCATTATCCCCAGTCGGAGCCACTACCTAAATGGAAAAGGAGTTGTCTTAAGGTTCGGAGCAAGTAGTTTTCCCCCTATGTTGAAACAACGACTTTCAAGGCCTCAACACTTTTTGGCACTAGAAGGAGGATTGCAGACTATGAATGGAAAGTAAGTCCAATCCAAAAACAAAAGGCCATTCCAAGAGTCATTTCCCTTCCAAATCTCCTACAATTTTGAGATCCCCTCCAAAATCTCTTACTTTTAGATTAGGAGTTGTATAGTCACATCCTAAGTCTCCTAGGATACTTCCTAAGGTAATCCCTGCAAATTATACTCTAGAATCACCACAATTACAACTTTGATAAAGAAATTGGAAGACATCTCCATTTCAGCAAAAAGCCTAAATCATCCAAAGATTATGAAAAAAGAATAACTTCTATTTTTCAAGGAACTGGTATTTTAACTCCGTCCCAAAGTGAAAAACCTGGCATCTCTCCATTTTAATTTCCACTTCAATCTCACCGAATGAAAAATGCTACATCAGATTCCCAAACATCTGCTAGTGAGATTACCTCATTCTCTCATTCCCCAACATCTCCATTTCTTCCTTTTTCATTTCCTTTCTCTCTACCATTCACTTCATCTATTTCCATTTCCTCTACACACACAACTAGTGCTCCCTCAATTAGTACTATCACAACTTCCAGTTCTTCTTTCATCACATCCACCTCCCTAACTATTACAATAGCAGCTAGACCATGGTCCAATCCAGGAGTTGTTCAAATGCCAACACCAATTCATCCTCTACCAAAACATCCTAAAAGATGGATTCCCAAATTCAATCCTGATGATGGGTTACTTGCTGAAGATCACCTTCATAATTATATGTTAGCCATCAATATCAATAAGGTAGATAAAGAATGCATTGTTGTTTTATTATTCTTGTACACTCTTACAGGATCAACAGGGTCTTGGTACTTTTCATTACCAACCAATTTTATTACTAGTTGGGATATTTTGAAGAACAATTTTTGACTAAATTTTTTGATGATCGCTTAATCACATCTCTTATCAATGACCTTTCCAATTTAAAAACAAATTCAGGGGAAAAGATAAAAATTTCAATTATAGATTTAACAAATTGTTAAATAAAATCCTAGCTATTTCTAGACCCATGTCGATGTACAAATTGAATGGTATATTTCATCTCTTCCTTTTAACATAGGAATTTTTGTAGATAGAGATAATAAAAATACCTTGGTAGAAAACTTGAAAGAATTTGTTTTTGTAGAGAAGGAGATAATTTCACTAGGAAAGAAGAAATATCAGGAATACAAAAAATTAAAAATAGTTACATTTAAGGATGAAGCTAAAAAGAAAGCACCTAAAGATCCGTTTGATCTTGAAGGATTACACAAAATCCTGAAAACTTTATCTAACGAAATGGTAGAGATAAAAAAACAAGTAGTTGAATCCTCTTCCAAAATACCTTTTAGACCATTCAGAAGAAATCATCCACACAATCCACAACCTCCAAACACGATCTCTGATGCAGAAATTGATGATGGATATGAGGAAGAAGAAGCATTTTCTGCTAATGAATCCCAAGATGAACATATAGTCGAGTTAAATGTAATATGGGATTTTATTCTTCCTATTTATGATAGTGAAAATGAATATGAAGCAGTACCTATTAGCACAAGAAGTAAAGGTTCAGTTGATCCTATGCAATCAATTTAGAAACATAAACCTTCAACTTCCACTGCTAAAGATAAAGATGTTGTTAACAAATCCACTTCCACTTCTCCCCAAGCAATTCCATCTTCATCTAGTTCTCCATATTCACCCAGAACCTTAGTAGTTTTAGATACTATTGAGTACAATATGGTTGAGGATATGAAGAAAATAAAAGCAAAAATTTCCCTTCATGAACTCACTAAACTCAAACAACAGTAGAAATTTTTACTGAAAGAATTAGATGCAATACCTGTTTCTCCTTTTCCTACTGCTATGGTATCCAAAGCTTCTAACGAAATGAAAAAGACTCTTGGTCATCCATTATTCGATTCCTCTGATGCTATTCTGATATGTGACAATTCTAACTCACATACTCCTTTTCTTTTGAATTTTGAAATATATAATAAAAATGTACATAATTTCTTGGTAGATTCAGGGGCTTCTTCGAATATTATGTCGTATTCAATTTGTCTGAAATTAAATATGTCACCCTAAAAAACCCCAGTTCACATTGTGAAAGTTGATAGGATAAAATTCAAAGTCATAGGAGAAATGAATTCAATTCTTATTAGATTATATTCGAATCCTGATGTTTGTCAAATAATTGATATACTTGTTGTTGATATCCTAGATTTCTACAGTTTAATTCTTAGTAGAGATTGGTCAGAAAAACTACACGGTTATTTTTCCGTTGATTGGTCTCACTTATGGCTCCCAATTAACAAAAAGCCGAATCAAATCAGAATCAACTGAGAAAAACATATGAAACATTCAGTAACATATTTTGAAGGTGAAAATGAGGCAGTATCATTTAATAACAACATTCTTAGAAACTACTCTAATGAATCATTTTTTGAGAATTTTAAAGTACAAACATCACCATTTTTAAATAATTTTGTAACTTCTAAAATTGATACTTTTTCACAAACAAACTTTTCCAGATTTGTAAATATGCTAGGGAAATCATTAGGTGATTATTTATTCTAAACAATGTATTTTGATGGGTCGAAATCAAGTGATGGTGCAGGAGCAAGTTGGATATTGATTAATCCTGAAGGTGTGAAGACACTACTGACTTGCAGATTGGAATTTGAATGCATAAATAATATTTCATAATATGAGGCAATAGTCCAAGGTATGTATAAATAAATTAGCCTTGACGTTAAATACCTTCAAGTTTATGGAGATTCAGAAATATGGTGCATTGTATCTCTACGCATTGTATGATGCATTGTATCTTTACTGAAAGAATTACTTTGATCACTTCATCTTATACACTTTTGTTTCTTCAACATCTTATGTCGTTGTTTTTACACAAAATAATAATCAGAAAATTGAATCACCCATCGCATTTTTCTGTTCAAATTTTCAAGGTGCTGAATTGAATTATTCAAAAGTAGAAAAGAAGGTATTTGTTGTATATAAATCTGTAAAGCATTTTAGACATTTTCTCTTAAAACACACACACAAAAGTAATAGTCCCATTTCCAGTAATGAGGCAATTACTAATGAAGAAAGAATTAGGAGAAAAGAGAGAAAATTGGGTAACAACTCTGCAAGAATACGATATCAAAATAAAACTAGCCAAAATTGTTAGAGGGTAGGTTTCTGCAAGCTAGTTACAGGAGAATCTACCATACCAGCCAAAGGGGACACATGCAACCATGAACACATTTCTGAGGTAAGTGTAATTGATGTTGATTCCCAATACGTTGATTTAATTTTTTATTTAAAAAATGGATATGCTCCTCCTAGACTCAATTATAAAAGAAAAAGAGCTTTACGATAAAAAGGAAAATTTATGAGATTGTTAATATCGTGTTATTTAGGAGAAACTATGATTTCATACTGTTAAGATGCCTTAAAAAATCTGAAGCACAAATAGTTTTGTAGGAACTCCACAATGGACCAGCAGGTGGATACTTTGGAGGAGATACTACAACACACAAAATATTACATGCTAGATACTACTAGCCCACTCACTTCAAATATACCCACACATATGTGGGGAAATGTAAAACATGCCAAAATGCTTCTGGAAGACAAAGAAAACCAACCTTGCCTCTCCATCCAGTCAACATCGAACAACCTTTCAAACATTGGGGACTGGATATCATAGGGGAGATTGTTCCTCATTCTTCTACACATCATAGATATATTCCTTCTGCTACAGATTACTTCACTAAGTGGGTGGAAGCAATTCAGCTAAAAGGTAGTTAATTCTGAATCTATTATTGAATCTATTGATCAATTTATCATTACAATATTTGGTTTTCCTTTTGCACTTATATTTGATAATGCATCTTATTTTTCGGGTACCAATATGATTGAATTTGCAATTAGGAGAGGTTTTAAACTCAAATATTATGCTAATTACTATACCTAGGGAAATCATTTGGTAGAATCCACTAATAAAAATCTCCTTAGAATAATCAAAAGAACTGTAGATCAAAATCAAAGAAACTGGCATAAAGCTTTAATATTTGCTCTATGGATTGATAGGATAACTCAAAAAGCCTCTATAGGCACTTCTCCATTTGACTTAGTCTATGGGAAGGAAGCCATTATTCCATCACATTTAGCTCTTCCTTCATTAGCCCTAGTTCAATTCATTGAAGAAACACCTTCTTCTTCATTGCAATTAAGAAATTCACAAATCCTAAAACTAGAAGAAGAAAGGGAAAAGGCCAAACTCACACACATCAAACATCAACAGATAGTGAAATATTCTTTTGATGCAAGTTCAGTCACACAAATATCCTTCCAAGTTGGAGATCTAGTTCTCAAGTGGGACAAAGCACACAGAGAAAAATGGAAACCTACCAAATTTCAGAAATTATTGCTTGGTCCATTTCAGATTGTTGAACAGACAAGCCCATCTACATTTATACTTCAAGATTTACCAGGAAAGAGAAATTCTCTTCTTGTAAATGGCCTCATCTTAAAGAATTTTTTTTCTTAATTTCTTAAAAAAAATTGAGTAAAGAATAAAATCTATAAATAATGACTCCCATTGTACAACCTACTGCAAATTATTTTTCCTTTTACAAATTTTGTTAATAAAATGTTAAATAGTACTCTATTGACTTTTCAAACATCTCTTAAAGTTATTTTTATTTTTTCATTTTGAAGGTAGGAGTTTTTAAGAAGCGGTTACCAAAATTGAAAATTATATAAAAAAATTATAGAACTCTGAAAATATTTTCCATTAAGTCATAAAATCTTTAAAAAATCTTAAAAATATCCTTTTACTCTAGTTTCAGTCAAAAAAGGTTATCCTTAAAAAGTAAAAAGCGTCTTACAACTAAAACACTTTCAACTTGAATTTTTCATCCAAAACTTTTAAGGATTCAATAGTCCTCCCCATCCATTAAAAAGGGATTTTCTTTTAGGGTGTAATTCTAAAATGTAATAAATCTAAAAGGATAAGAGGTCTCATCATTAGCCTGCTTACCATGTTCATAGGGAACTAATTAAACTGACATTACCACACTGAACACCAAATTAGGGTAATGGCTTATGATTTCTAATTGTAAGACAAGGGGTCTCATCACAAGCCAACTTGTTTAGTTTTAATTACTACCGGTGAATGGCATTGTCATTATCTGGCCACCAAACTAGGACAATGCATTTTTAGCATAAAAAAGAAAATAAAAGAAAAATAAAATTTAACTCTAATTATTGCACTATTAAATGGATGATACGTTGGATTATTGTTGGTTAAAAGGTAACTCTGTCAAGACTATGAATACTTGCTGGAAGTAGTGGCTCTACCTATGACAAACAAATACATTTGAAATCTAAGTCGTAAAAGGCTCCCTACTTTATTTTTATAAATTGATTAATGATTGATACAAGTAAATATGTGTTTTTCATTCACAAAAGGTTTTTAAAAGAGATTGCAATTTAATGAGTTTTTTTAGTCAATGTAATTTTATTTATCTAAATGTTTCAAAAAGTAGTTTCCACTTCTCAAATTATTTTTACTGAATTTTTGAAAAAAATTCATTTATCAAAGATAATTGGTTCTTCCATTGAATCACCATTTGTTGTACTGTCCAACAATGCCCATTTTAATGTATTATAAATTTCATATGAAATTTATTATATTAAAATAAGGACCCTTCATCTTAAAAAGTCTTATAATTAAACTTTAATACTTAGGATTTTTAATTAAAACCCAATTATTAAACTTTGATTATCCCAAAAAACCAAATTAAATAGCTCCTGAGACACAAACAATACTTAATCTTAAGTATTACACAGTATGGGTTATTTGATAAAAAAAAAAAAAAAAGATTTTTAAGATTCCCAAAGGTTGAAGTCTTTACAAACTCCAACACTCTGCCATACCTCGCATTGCATATCCCATAATAAATAAATATAATGTAGAAACACTTCTACACCACGTATTGTGATATGTGATAGACCCTGGGACCCCGCAATCGCAAAGTTTCATAAGGCTCAAGATCCCTCCACCAACTACATTGCGATTGCGATATAAACCAAAACCACAGGGATTATCCAATACAAATCATAAAACCCCGCATTCGTGAATATCGTAAAGGTTCAGCAAAAAAAAAATGCATACTCCACCTTTCCCTAATTGCGATATGCGATTAAGCCTGGACCAGATGGGATTATAAAATCATTTCATTAATATCCCGTGTCCGGAGCTATTGCAATTTCCAAGAGTCTAAAGGTTTTGTCCTTCTACACACCGCCTATTGCAATAGTGATTAGCCCAGACCCGTCAGGATTATACACTGCAATTTACATTAATATCACATCCAGGGCCTATACCACAATCACAAAATTCTAAAAAAGTCATGTCTCATCCCAATGTTGATTATGATATGCATCCCAACACTGATTGTGAGATGACATCAATAATGACGTCAGATCCACACCAGCTACCACATCTCCGCCATGTCATTTTCCATATGACATCATGATGTCATTCGTGACATCACTGCCACGTCACCCTGGGATGTCGCAATCGCAAGTTTCAAAGGAACATGACTTATAATAAATCCTTTACCCCAACTGATTTGCGATATGCGATTAAGCCTACACCCGATGAGATTATAAAATCCATTTCATTAAAATCCTGTGTTTGGAGCTATCAAAGTTTCCAAATATTCCTGCCTATTAAAATAGCGAATAGACCAGACCCGATCGGATTATTCATTCCAACTCATAAATCCCAGCATCCATGCAATTGCAAGAATCGCAGTCTTAGTATCTCTAATGCCAATTGTGATTTATAATAAACCCTGGATCCAATAAGAATTACATGTCAATTCATAAGAATCTCACATCCGCTATTATCACAAAAGTTGTAGAACTTAAGTCATTCCTCCTCGGCCCATTCCAATTGCAATTTGGTCTTATTCATATTTTCGTCTATTTTCAATAAGGATTCTCCTTGCTTGAAATATGACGATAATTCAAATCCCAACCTAAAAAGCGATTGTGATTTTGCGATAAGACCGTAAAGTCTAACTTGTCTTACCAAATACCTCACTCTACATGGCTCTCCATGATGGTTGTGTTCACATTTATTACGCTCTACATTTTTCCTGATTTCCTAGAAAAGTGATTTGTTTCAAATAAAACTTGCTTATTTTTTATTTATTTACAGCTTATCGATTCCTGTTTTTCTTGTTCAGTTTCATGACAAAGGAAAACAACTATACTAATAAGTTTTAGATCAGTTCAAGTAGGTAGACAAACATCCAAAGAATTCGATGGAACAAAAGAAGCTAATGAAGACATCAAATCACTTTCAGAAACTTCTACCAAAAAATTGTTTTCCTTTAAGCATTGTTGAAGGGATCTATTGAAATTCCCTCAATGCTCTGCATAATAGATTTAGTTGTTTTCTTCTATTTAAGCCTACTTGTTATATAAAATAAAGGTCTTGAATTTTATGAAGAATGGCTTACGAAATCTCTCACCACTATACTTTTATCCTTTTCTCAATAGAACGACTGGAACATTGTTTAGGAATTTTCATGAAGAATTTGAGAAGTTACATTACTGTACTCTCTGAATCATCTTTGTGGGAAGGAATAAACTACTACTATTTATTTTATGAGTTGAGCGAAGTATATCTATTATTTCTATCATTGTACCTTTGTTTTGTTCAAAAGTAAATAGTAAATTTATCTTTTCAGATTGCTTATTACTTGATATTTAAACAACAATGTTACATGTATTCACTATTGATCATGCTTCCATTGATATTTTTATACATGTTAAGAAATTTTCTTTGATATTCTAAATGTGATATGAGTTTACACATTATTTTGATTAACTACTTAATCAAACTAATCATCTTGAAATAGTTTCATTTTCATTGGTGTTTAAGTAATCTATATTGTCATTTACTAAGGAAAATCATTATAGATCACATCTAGATAAAAGTTAAAAAATCTCGGGTTATAGAGTAGAATAATGCACATATTTTTCCATTTGATTCATTACTACAAATCCATCTTTTTCACTCCACATAAGCATTGCAAATTCACTCAATAACTTTTCATTGGGAAATTGGTCCAATTATCCCCAGCGGACGCCACTACCTAAATGGAAAATGAGTTTTCTTAAGGTTCGGACCGGGTGGTTTCCCCCTGTGTTGAAGCAACGATTTTCGAGGCCTCAACATGGAGGAAGGAATAGGGAGATATCAACAGTTTATTTGAAAAGTGGGCTGGAAATGGCATATTAGATCCTTAGCATTTTGAAACCCGATATAGGAAGGGGAATACCTTGGAGTAGAATGGTATCGAAATATCGGAGCTTTGTAACTCCTTAAAAATTGAGATTCTTTAAAAAGCCCTGAGGTTGTCAAGAAAAGTAAATATAAAGGAAATTGTTGAAAACCCAATGGCTCAAGGGCCTCTTTCTCTCTCCTCCAAAGAAGACACATGGCAACAAATAATTGGCTTTGAGAAGCTAATGAGGAAGATGATGTCAACGTGACGTGGTCATACAATGGACACATGGCATCCAGTTTCAGCATTTTTGAGGGCCTAATGGGGCGAATTTGGGTCACAAGTGTCACCACTCAGGTGGTTCCACATGGAAACAGTGACGATGACGTGACATCATTTTGGAGGTGATTTTTTCAAAAGATGGAGTTTTTGTAACTCCTGTCAAATTGTTTCATAAAAAGTTTCAATCTGAGGAAGGGGCTCCCATGTTGAGTGGACTTTAGTCACAAGGACTCCAAAGAACTCAGAGCAGAGAGATGGTCTAAGAACCTAGGTGCTATGGAAAATATCATAGGTGAGAGCTTTCATAATCCGTTTGTAATTGAATTTGAGAAAAGATATGATGGGAGGTGCTTCCAATGTTGAATGGTGTTTGGTTATAGAAGCCCAAAGAACCAAGGGGAAAAAGCTGATACACTATGAGATAGTCCCTCGACGGGATATTAAAGATCTTAGCACCTAAGTACCAAGCCTTTGGTCATAGCTCACAATCCTATGGTCGATAAAAAATAAAGGGGACCAAACATAAAAGGGGATGAAGTCATCAAAACTTTGTGAATTCGTAAGAATTTTCTAAAGAAATTGACGATGGATGAAGGCTCCACTATTGCAGCCCCCCAAGCACTATACCAGTGGCCACAGGTGGTGGTTTTGTGGAATATGAAAAATAAGGAGCTAAGCACAGAAGGGCTTGAAGAATCAAAGTTTTGGATTTTCCTAATGTCATGTTAAAGGAAGTTACGATGACTCACAACTCTAAGGTTGCACTATGTTATATCATAAGATGTACTGGCCCCCATAGTGAACCATATAAGTAATAAAAGAGTGTATGGGTCAGCAACTAAGCTACATATCCACTCTAATGCCACAACACTTGACCACATCCATCTCCAGAAAGGGGAATTTTCAAGCTATTAAATCGAGAAAGCAACAGGAGAACTTGCCAGTAACCGTTGAGGGACACTGTAGCCCAATCAAAGGAAATCAAGGGAATTGGCATTGGAGATATTTTGTTGTGTCCATCATGACACCTCATGTTTCTCATGTTTTTTTATTTTGTAAATTTTTTTCATTTTTAACAAAAGAATCAGATTTGTTTTGTAATCATTAGGACATTCGAAAACTCAGACAACAAGTAGTTCAGATAGCTGGAGCATTAGGGGATATTTTGTAATTGTTGTTCAATCTCTCCCTCCCTATATAAGGGAAGAAGAAACAAATTAGAAAGGTTCCAATTTTTTTTTCTCATGGGTCCGAATTATATATTTTCAGGGATTCTAAGTTCTGTTTGTAGAGAAAGAGGTTCCAAGTTTTGTATGAATTTCTTATTCATTAGGTGGTAATTGTTATACAAATTTCAACAATTTGAACCTATGATATGTACTCCATTTTTTAATATTAATGAAGAAGATCTGGCAATTCCAAGCATAGTAATGTGTAGTTTGTGTTCTTCCTCTATGTGTCACTTCATATGTGTTTCTCTTCCTCAGAAATTGTATTAGTAGATGTTGTATTCACCTATAAATCATGGATTTACTTATGTTATATTGTAGAAAACTATACATGTTGTCATGCGGAAACTGTTATTTTTGCTGACAAAACTAACCTCCCTAGGAGTCTAAGACTCTCTAGTGACAAACAAGACAATTAAGAGCAATCCTTCTCTAAACATACATTATTCTATGAGAAACCAAGTGTTTTTCGATCCTACCTCAAGTCCAACGCTTGTTGTAGCAGTCTAGCCTCGTCGATCCAGATGAGCTCCTCCTTCACTTTGAAACCTGCATACACTAACAATCAAACGATTACATAACACCTGAATATTCCATAAAACAAAGCATATTCAACATATGGACCAAGGAGTATATGAAACAATTCATTAACAACAATTCATTGAGAAGAATGGACTTATTTGTATTAAGGAAACAAAAAAGAAACCATTACAACCTGAGCCTGGTGTTGTGCAAGTTCCTCCCAGGGTCCAGCAAGAGTTTTCCTCTTTGACAAGCTCACCCACTTCCAAATGAAACAAGAAAGGATGGTAATCTCTCCTCACAAGCTTACAATGGAAGTCCTAATTCCAGCAGCATCTACCCTTTGGAATGTTCAGCTTTCAACCTCCCCTCCCTTGGCCCAATGCATGTATTTATAGTGTTCTAGAGGAAGTTATTCAGTTCCAACATCAATGGGATACTCCCTCTTTTGGATGGGGTAGCTCCTCTCTTGATGGGATAAGTTCCTCTATCATAGGGATGCATGAACCATCTGGAGGCGCTCAATACACGTCAAACACTCTTCTAGAAGGCTCTAGAAGTGACCACAAGTAACTTTTTTAAGATGAAACTCGCGCCTTTTGACCTTTACAGGAGTACGCACCCAT
>APFE030082618.1:24338-49499 GCA_000404065.3 Pinus taeda | reverse complement strand
AAATTAATTAGAGGTAGTTTGACTAGGGTTCTTGATTGATAAAGTAGCCGTTAGAGGGTTTTAGCTGTTGGAGTCTCTGCTTATGTTATTTAACACGATGGGCTAGATCTGTATTCTCAACTTGTCCTGATGATGAACCACATTGGTTGGTTCGAAACGCGTTGGCAAAAATCTTTCTTATGTGATTTACGCTGAAGCTCTCCTTATAACAAATCCTTCTTTCATCCAATCACCCCCGTGCCATATTCCAAGCATGAATTTTGGGCTTGTTAGTGTCAGTCATTTTTCCTTCCACCAGTGATCAATTGTTCTCTTCCATAATTTCCATTAGGGTTTAAGGTCAATTTTTTTTCATTTCACTAGGTCTTCCATGCAAAAATTTTGGTCACTAGTTAGTGTGTCTAGGATTATTTCCACTCCTTCAAGATTTCCATGTCCGATCACTGCCATCACTCAATTGGATGTGTTTTCATTGAACATATAATCATCGTCACTTCATTCATGTCACCATGGTCTTCATTCCACTCAGTACCTCCATTAGGTCATAAGGGTTTCTTATTACCACTCCTCCAACAAAGGAGGAGTGGTAATAAGAAATTTTCTTTAATAAATTTTATATCAAGTGTAATTTTATCTTTTCATATGTAATAACTACTTCAAGGTTCTAAGTTTCAAGGCTACAATTCAGACTTCCAAAAAGGTTCAATGTCTAAAAAAAATACCATAAAGTCACCAAGTTTCAAATATCAAAGATCATAAAGTGTCAAGGGTCCCAATTTAAGTTTAAAAGGGTAAGAGGAGTTTATTTTTAACTCATTTTCACTTTCAAATTTCCAAGCATATCTCATTTATTATTGTGCAACAAGAAAACTCAGTGAAAATTGAGGGTTTTGTTGTATTCTAGGAGAATTACGATCCTTCTGTGAAAAATGTGACACTTATGTGCAAAGATGTGACCCTTTTGATAGAATTGCAAACCTTATGAAATGAATTGCAACCATTTTGTAGAGGAGTGCAACCCTTCTATGCAGATTGTAACCTCTCTGAGTGGAGCACGACCCTTCTATTCAAAAGTGCGACTCTTTTAAGGAAGTGCGGCATTTCTGAGCCAGATCAACCCATAGGTATTTCTTCTTGTTTTTAAGGAGATTTCGACTTCTTCAAATCTCCAAATATCATTCAAGGACTCTTAAATATTCTACAAATAGTAAGTGGGCATCTACACCATCATTTCAAAGATTTTTCTCAATGTGAATTGATTGTTTCTCAGGGTTCTCTCCAGCACATTCTTGGTGAATAAACCTAACTTCTATTAATTTACCACTACCATTTATCATCCAGAAAATGCTAAATTTAAAATCTCCTATCATTCCACCACTAATTTTCCATTGATTTCAATAAACCCTAGCCTCCCACTACATTTTCACCTTGATAAAAATTCCACTTCAGTTTTATCAACATCATCTGGCTAGTGTTTTACCATTCAACAAACTTAATGGAGAGTGAACACGAGAGTGAAAAGAAAGTGCACAAGGGAGGACATCATTCAAGGTTTGAGCCATCCAACCTAAGAGAAATCAATCCTTCTCCATTTTCCCATAAATGTTTTAGAAATGTTGGTTGTATGAATTTTTGTGAGCACGTTCCAGAGTTTGGTTCCCATGTCCCTTTAACAAGCATCTTTGACCAAAATTTCCACATAGATAGAGATGTCATAGAAGGTATTGATTTTAGTGTCTCAATTGGTATTACTTATTCATCCAAGTATTCCATATCATAGTGACACCTGGTTCAAAGGCATGGAATTGTTCCTTGATGATTATAAGATGTTCCTAAAACCAAATGCCAGAGAGACCTCTGAACATGTTTTTCCTTTTCGACATCTACTTAACAAGTATCCCCCTCTAATGAATCTTATCATGAATTATTTTACATGCAAAGGTAGATTCTCTAGATTATATAGGTATCGTGTTAGATTACTTATGAATTTCACCTCTACAAGAACACTTAATTTGTGAAATTTTTTGTCTAAGATTCTGATGAAGATGACTAAAAAATATTCACACCAGGGGATACCTCATATCACAAATTTGTTTCACCATAGCCTGATCATGATTGTGGTTATGCATCAACTCTTAGTCAAGCAAATCACTTGGGAAACCTTTTTGGATAAATTAAAGACTACTCTTGTCATTAGTCCCATTGTTTCTTCTAGCAAAAGAACATCATCAAGTCCTAGGTTCACAAGGTCTATGAAGCATGGTTAAAAAAGAATGCAGGCAAAGATTTCAGAGGCACTTAGACCTAACGTAACCAAGACATATCAAAGAGGGAACATGCTTGTGTTTCCTCCATAGATTGTGGAAGGGGCCAAGCCTTCTATGTCAGAACAACAGGGATCACATTTGCAAGATGAGGAGGCTATCCATCATGACATACAGATAGTGGACTTGGAGTACCAAGATGATAATCAAAATATAAAACTAGTTATTAGAGAGAAGGATTCTTATATCACAGATATTTTGGACAATGTGGCAAGAGACAAATTCATCATTTCCTTCTTTGAGCAAGAAAATGAGCAGCTGAAGGAAAAACAACGTCTTCTAGAAAAATATTTGTTTAGTGTTGGGACATGATGAGCAAGATGAACAAGAGAGGTAGGTTTGGATGAAGAGGCCTAGGAGAAAGGTTCTTAAAGAAAAAATTCCAAAAGGAAAAATACCAAAACCTATTGAATGAGGATTTGAGTCTTGAAGACAGAATCGCTATGGAGATCAATGAAGATAGGGAATATTGGCTTAGCAAATTAAATGGTCATCTGGAGAAGCTCCTTGACAGAGATAATGGGGAAAATCATATGTTGAGGCACATGGCCCATCACTACCAAACAAGGAATTAGATTGCACAAATTAGAATCAAGAAACTGAAAGAGGTGCAGGACAAGCAAAGCGAATGAAGAGAAATGGGTAAAAGAGTGAAATTGGTGACTAAAATATCTAATAATGTTTATCCTATCTTCCATAACATCCAAGGAACAAATTTTGAAAGTTTTGGAGAAATTTGGATTTCTTTGAAGGCACACAGAAGCGTCGTGCTAAGGCGCGACCCTTTTCCCTGGACATCCAAATGAGGTTTTTTCTACATGAATGGATGCATTATGATGGTTATATGCCAAATTGAATCCTATTTTTGCATGAAGGATTCCCATTTTTATCAAAAACACAAAAATCCTCACCTTTTTCACCTCTCTGCCACTAAATTTGGACTGGCATGGTGCTTTTGAGTAAGGTTGGGAGAATAAGTTTTTGGAGGCCTTCCCAGGGTCATTTTCCCAAATTCAAAATTATCTGGAAACAAGATAGAAAAATATAGTTTACAGTTCTTTCATATTTCCATTTTGACTTGGGGAAGATACCTAAAATGGCTTCAAACAGGCACGACACTTCTGCAAAATTTCTTGTTTTGGTGCATGCTGGTGCGACCTTTTTGCTGATTGGCGTGACCCTTCTGGTTCTGATGCGGCCCATCTGGTCTGGTAACCTCTTGAGTACTGAATGATGGAAATTATGATATTTTATGATCTATTAATATTAATTTAGGTTTCTTGGTTGGTTTTTGCCTCACTTTATGAGGAAAATAGTAATTAATGAGGAGATATGCTCTCCTACACTTTAGCCTAAATTGTGGAAAATGTCTCAACTATCCTAGCTTTCAGTGAGGACTCATCAAATTCAGTTATGATGAGCTTGAATATAATTCTCGACCTGATGAGATTTCATATGTTGTATTTTCCTATATAAGATG
The DNA here is from genome assembly GCA_000404065.3 of Pinus taeda. NCBI lineage: Eukaryota > Viridiplantae > Streptophyta > Pinopsida > Pinales > Pinaceae > Pinus > Pinus taeda. The sequence continues at coordinate 45,695 of APFE030082618.1, read as the reverse complement.
GAAGGGAATCATGTTCCAAAGGTTGGACATTTGAGGAGGGAACCATTGTAGCCTATATTTGACATTTTGGAAATCAAAAGATAGAGTTTGTAGCTATTGTAGTGGGATTCCTGTGGTATGTGTTTTAGCAGTGTTTTTTTCTTCTATGATCATATGTTTGAAGTTATTGTATCTTTCATTTCCATTCCATGTTTCATGTGCTTGTTTCCTAAGATAATAAACATAATTCATTCATGTAATGCTCTATTTTAGAGAAGCTTTCACATTATTGTTCAATTTTCTTCTGATATAAATGAATTCATGAGATTCATGCTTGTTTAGAAACCCTACCCATCTCCCATATACACTTCGACAACCCTAAAGTGCTAAAGTGTGTGCCTACCTTGCCCCATTACATCCCTGCAAATCTGATTCTCAAAGCCTAGACCTAGCTCCCTCTAACCTAGCTACCTAGTTTTTCTCCCTTATCCAACAACAAAACCCTAAATATTTCAAAATATACTTGATATTAGATATCTAGCCTAACACCCTTCATCACCCAGCCATTTCTTGGTTATGATTCCATAGGGAGAGCCCTCTCTAGTTTGGTAGGGATAGCTACCAAAATAAAATCTTGGTATGCGGTTACCCCTATCCATTCCTCTCAGCCTGGGACATTGTGTGGGGTAACATTTTGGCACCATTACTGAGGAACAACTTTTATATCATTCTTGGGGTTAGTTCTATTAGTGCTTTCAAGACTATTTATGTGGGTGATAGGTTCCAGTATCCAAAGGAAGGCTAATTTAAGTAATCTCAAGTTCAAGGTGTAAAAACTCTAGCTCCTAAAAGATACATGAGCTCAAAACCTGACCCAAACCACCTACTATTGTTGGTGATCCAGAGAAGTTACTTTAAAAACCCAAAACTCCCATTATTGAAAGTGAACCTAGAAAATTGGTGAAAACTACATCTCTACCTGGTCAAGTATTGACTATTGAAGATATTTGTTTTGATATTCAATTTGAGAAATCTTTGTTTCGATCTAAATCTGAGTATTCCCTTTTGGAAGTGGTTTTTGATCCTATTAGGTTTGACTCCTACCTTCCTTCTACTAAATCTGTCTTTTCCAAAACTGATCACAAGTTGTGGTTAAATTTTGATAAACTTCAAAGCTTAGCAGACCAACTTCAAATCACTATCAAGAAATATTACATTCAATATCAGCTTGAAAACCTGGCTACTGCTTCATCTTCTACTTCATTTCTAAACACATCAGCTACATCATCTGTCATTGTTAGTTTACCACTATCTCTACTAGTGTCATCATCTCCATCAACACAGCCTATTGTAATACCTATACAACCCATTGTAGTACATATTCTTCCTCCTCCAGTAGTCATGGCATGATTTTCTCCTTTAATATTACCTGGTCAACTTCCTACTCTACCTCAGAACTATGTTCAAAGACTCCCTCTGTTTGATGGAACATCAGAGATTATAGCCCAGCAACACGTTGAAAAATTGATAGATTTCATTGACCTTGAAGAGGTTGATGAGAAGGATTCAAAGATGAGAATCACAACTCAAAGTTTTTCTAGAGATGTGAACAACTGGTTTCGTAGCCTGGTGGCCAATTCCATCAATAGTTCCCAGTGGTTGATAGAGTTATTCTTGGCCCGATGGTAGGAAAAGAAAAATCCATTACAGATTTTCACTGAGTACAATGATATGAAAATAAATAAAAATGAGTCAGTGTAGGAGTTTCCAACACGGTTCAATCTAGTCTATAATTCCATTCCTAATGACATCAAACCTCCCCCTAGTTTAGCCCTCCTCCACTATCTTGATGCCTTCAATCTAGACATGGCATATCAGCTTAGGGAGAGAGATGATGCAATCTTGGAAGAGATGCAATGCAATGTTGTAAGTGTGGAAGCCAATTTTCTTATCAAAAATTCCAAAATCAAATCGGAGAAACCTAAGAAGAAAGTTACTATCAAGGAAGATTCTTCTTCTTCTTCCGAGGAAAACCTTGACACTTTGATTAAAACAATGGAAAGGATGATGGACCGAATGACTATTATTGATAGACAAGTGGAGCCTTCGATAAGGAATCCGAACTATAGGGGTTAGAAACAATCACAATTCTGAAATAAGCAGAAAGAACAGAAACATGAGGATCCTCAAGGATAGATCAAAACACCATTTAAGAAAAACTACTCACAAGGCCCAGAAGACGATGAATAAGAAATTGTCGAGGCTAATCATTTCTTTGAAAAAGATGAATCACTTACCTTTTTTACTAAGGAATATTAGTTTTCTCAGGAATTAATAACACCAAGTGATCAATAGCTTGTCCTTTCCAATGATGATTCATGGGAAATGCAGACCGGAGAGTATCAAACGGGATATCAAAATGCCCTCAATCATTTACAGAAACAATACAACTCGAGGAGCAGAAATTTCCCTGTCACATTACATTAGAAAAGGAAGAATGTTCAGAAAGATGCACCAAATAGAGAAGAAGCTCTTCCAAATCAAAACAAAGAAAAAGAAATTGCATTTTGAGTCAGGATAAAAATAATGAATCTTCTACCAACAATGCAAGGAAGGATAAGGAAGTTCAAATTGAAAGTCAGAAAAAGGAATCTCAAGTCAAAGGACAGCCTGAAAGGAAGGACTCTGCAGCAAAAGAGGTAGACAAACAATCCAATCTATTTAGCTTAGAGAATGAAATTGCCAAATTGAAGGTTTCAATTCCTCTGACTGAACTAGTTCATAATGAAAAGTACAAATTCCAGATTGCTAAGATGTTGAAAGTAGATCAAATTTTAGATGTTTTCAATGTTGCCAATGATGATCCTACAATTTTATTTGGTCTAGCTATAGAGGGAAGTCCTAAGGAAAATGAAGTTCCGTCTTTCTATTTAAGTTTGAAACTCCATGAGTTTATACTCCATAATGCCATGTTAGATTTTGGAGCCTCACATAACCTGATACCAAAAGTTATTACAGATAAACTAGGATTAGATATTACTCGACCTTACCATGATTTGTATTCCTTTGATTTGGAGAGAGTCAAATGCCTTGGCCTTATCAAAGATATAGTAGTGTCCCTTGATCAAATATCGGCCAAAAATTTCTTGATGGATGTAGTGGTCGTTGATATACCTCCACGGTTTGGCATGTTGCTTTCACGGTCTTGGGGGGGAAAACTGGAAGGAACCTTGCAACTTGATTTTTCAAATGCTACTATACTGGTATTTGGGAAACTCAGAAAACTATACCGGGAGAAGAAGATGAAATTCATGATTAGTAGCAAAGAAAGACCAAATAATTATCCTATCCATGTTGTACATACCAATCTAGAGTCTTTCATTTTGTATCGTGATTTGAATTCAGTTGATGATGATAGTAAAATTGTTCAGGTTTCAGAAGTTTCAGATGTCATAAGTAGTGTACAGGAAGATTTGATTGTAGAAAAATAGGAAAATGATACTAAAATTTTGCAACCGAAATTTTCATCTGAAGAGATTGTTGAATCAATGCTGGAAACTCAGATTGTTGAGACAGTAAGTCATCCTCCAGAAAATCAAAAAGATCAGTGCTCTAAAATTGTGTTTCCCAATGAGGAAGAAGATCTTTGGACCATGGAGTTTGATGGTGCATTGGGGAAGGAAGGAGATAGAATTTGCATGTTGATTCATGGCCCCTTGAATTAGTCATGTAAAATTCCTTGAAATGTAAGATTAAAATATTATAAATTGACTTTTTATTGTTCGAATAATGAGGCGGAGTACGAAGCACTGATTGTTGGCTGTAAAATTATGAAAAAAATGGGATCGAAGAGAATTTCAGTTTATGGTGACTCCGAGTTAATAATTAAATAGGTAAAATGGGAGTACCAAGCCAATCATCCAAGGATGAGAGCTTATAGAAATGTTGTCCTTGACATTCTCAAAACCTTTTCAGAGTATACTTTATCTCTGATCCCCAATACTCAGAATATGATGGTTGATTCTCTTGCTACTGCAGCAAGTATGGTTAAGATTCCTACCCATTCAAGTAAGAAGTATTCAATTCATGTCAAGCACAACCCAACTGTCCCTGACAATCTGAGATATTAGGAGGTGTTTTGGGACAACAAACGGATCAACAACTTTTTGCAGATGGAGGATGAATTTCTGAGTTCCCATATTAATGATACATGCGATGAAGATGATCAAGAAATTGAAGCAACAGAGGTTGAAATTTTGGAGTTGAAGGACAATAACATTCCCATGAGGCCTTGTACCTTTGGAAGAGTTATATAATTGAGATGATGTTGCTAGAAATCCCACCATGGTCCCTACAGAAACAGGTGTTGAAGATGTAAAAATTGGCAGAACAAATAAGCCCAAGATGGTCAAATTATCAAGGTATCTCTCTCCTGATATCAAAAGTAAGTATATTTCTTCGTTGACAAAGTTTTCTGATGTATTTTCTTAGGAATATTCATATTTGAAGGAGTATGATAAAAACATCATTCAACACACTATACCGATCAAGCCTGATCAAAAGCCATTTCACCAAAAGCTAAGGAGGATTAATCCTAAGTTGCTACCGTCCATTGAAAAAGAGGTAAATAGACTTTACAAATCTAGTATTACAGTTCCTATTCGATTTTCTAAATGGATGTCAAATATCGTGTTGATGAGAAAGAAGACTGGGGAGATCTACCTTTGTATCAATTTCAGAAATCTGAACAAAGTGTCCTTAATGAACAACTATCCCCTGCCAAATATGGACCACATCCTACAAAGGGTAGTTGGATCTTCCCGAATGTCATTGCTTGATGGATACTCAGGCTACAATCAGATTTTAGTGTGCAAGGATGATCAGCTGAAAATAGCCTTCACAACACCATGGGGTACATTTATGTACACCAAAATTTCATTTGGATTAAAGAATGCAGGAGCAACATTCCAGTGGGTCATGGACATTTCTTTTGCCAATGAAAAGGATTTTTTTCTAGTCATTTATTTAGGTGATCTCACATTATTTTCTAAATCTGATGATGAACTTTTACATCATCTAAGATTGTCTTTCAGAGATGCAGAAATTTGGCATTTCACTAAATCCTAAAAGAGACTTTTTTCCATGGAGGAAGGTAAGTTGTTGGGCCAAATCATTTCCAAGGATGGCCTCCGGGTTGACCCCACAAGAGTTGAAGCTATTCAGCAATTAGATTTTCCAAGGAATAAGAAATAAATTCAGTCATTCAATGGGAAAATTAAATTTTTAAAAAGATTCATACCCAACCCCGCTAAGCATTTGAGATAGATGATAGACATGCTAAAAAAGTAAAAAGAGGTAAGATGATTTGAAAATGCCAAAAATTCTTTCAATATAGTCAAATTTTCATTATCTACTGCTCCTACATTAATCAGTCCCAACTATACTTTATATTTTATCATATTTTCATTCGTCACGGAACATACTTTAGCAATAGTCTTGATGCAAAAGAAGGATCAGAAAAATTAACAACCCATAACATTCTTCAGTCAGATTATAAGGGATGCAGCACTAAAATATAACATTATTAAGAGCAGGCTTTGGCTTTGGTAAAAGTGCTTAAAGAATTCTGAGTATATATTCTGCATTCTCATACTATAGCTTACGTTCCAACAACAACAGTAAAGGAATTCCTTACGCAGACTGATCCAGAAGGAAGGAGAGGAAAATGGATAGCAGCAATGTTAGAATATGATCTAGAAATAAAGCCAAAAAAGCTCATTATAGGACAGGGTTTGGCCAAACTCATGGCTGAATCTAATTTGGATGCGTTAGATATCAATCTGACCGCTTCCATTTTCGAAGAAGAAACAAAAGATTCATAGGTACAGGTGTCAAATATGTTCACTTCATCTCCATGTTACTCCAACATAGTTTATGTATTGCAGCATTTAAATCCTCCGCTGAAAGTGCCCAAAGGTAAAAGTAGATCCTTAAAACTGAAGGTCTCAAAATATTGTGTTCTTGACGGTGTTTTGTTTTTGAAAGATCTTATTGGTGTATTGTTGAACTGTCTTGTTGAAAATGAATCTAAGGATGTGATGACTAATTTCCACAAAGGATATTGTGGCGGCCACCTGTTTTGGAAAGCCACAGCCAACAAAATCTTGAGGGCTGGGTTTTATTGGCATATTATTTTTGCAGATGTATATAGAACAGTAATGAGCTACCATGAGTGCCATATTTTTCAAGGGAAAAAAACTTTTTCCATTGCCTTTGCAGCCATTTTTGGTCTCGTCTCCATTTCAGCAGTGGCATTTTTATTTTGTTGGAGAAATACATCCTTCGTTGTCTACACAACACAAGTGGATCCTGACAGCCACAGACTACTTTATGAAATGGATTGAAGAATTTCCAACCAGGAAATATACTGATTCTATTGTCATTCAATTTATTGAAACTAATATCTTATCTAGATTTGGTTGCGCATAGAAAATAATCATTGACAATGCTACTACTTTCAAGTCCAAGAAGATGGTGGAGTTCTGTGAAAAATACCATATTACATTGGGGAATTCTACCACTTATTACCCACAAGGGAATGGGTTGGTTGAATCCTCTAACAAATTTTTGATCAACATCATTAAGAAAGTTTTGGAGGTCAATAAAAAGAACTGCCACAAAATATCATTAATGCTTTATGGGCAGAAAGATTCAATACTAAAAAATCCATAGGCATGTCTCCTTTTTAGTTGGTGTGCGAGTTTGATACTATTTTTTCTTCATCCCTTGTTGTTCACATCATGAAACTTCTGCAGTAAGTGAACAGTGAAATGAATGATGTGCACAGAGGATAAGTCAAAAATACATTTACAGCAAACTAGGGAAGAAGTATTTCAGAATACTTCCAAACTTCAAGAAAGGATTAAAAATATTTATGACTGCAAAACCAAAGAAGACAACTTCAACATGGGTGATGTGGTTCTTCGATGGGATGCACAGAATGAAGAGAAGGGAAAACACAAAAAATTTTAAAACCTATGGAAGGGACCATACAAAATCTCAGCCTTCATGGGGAAGAATACTTATGTGTTGGAAGATATGGATGGCCAAAGTTATTCAGGAGGAGCAATCAATGGTAGGCCTCTCAAGCGCTACAACATCTAAAATGTTTCTGGAAATTTTCATGATCATTGTATATAGTAGTTTACATTTCATGTCAGAGTTTGCAATGGATATTTTAGGAGTTTGAAGCCCGAGGAGAAGGACATAAGACTTCTTTATCAGCTGTTGGTTTAAATTTTCTATTTTCTTTGTTTATGGTCTATAAAAGTCAGTCACACAGTTTTCAGATCTTACCTGAGCTCTGCTCAGGGCTCTCATTCATTTCGGCCTTACCGCCGCCGCTATGCTTTCTCGCAGGGATAACACAAATTCACACACGCTCGCGCAAGGACCTATTCAAGTTAGGTTTTTCATTTTGAGTCCATGCCCAATGAATAAGGTTGCTATGTCTATGGTGTTCTTGACACCTCTTATGGAGCTTCCATCCCTAGTTGGATCCAATGTTAGTTTCATTCAATGTTTCCTTCCACCAATGATCAAATTTTCTCTTTTAGAATGTCCATTAGGGTTTAAGTTCAAGTTTTTGTCATTTCACTAGGTCTTCCATGAAAAAACTTTGGTCACTAGTTAGTGTGTCTAGGATTATTTCCACTCCTTCAAGATTTCCATGTCTGATCACTACCATCAATCAGTTCGATGTGCTAACATTGAACATTTCATCATCATCACTTCAGTCATGTCACCATGGTATTCATTATGCTTAGTACCTCCATTAGGTTATTAGGGTTTCACAATCACCAGGCTCTCATTCCATGCATAAAAATCCAGCAAAGGAGGAGTGGTAATAAGCAAGTTTCTTTAATAAATTTGATATCAAGTGTAATTTTATGTTTTCATATGTAATAACTACTTCAAGGTTCTAAGTTTCAAAGGCTATAGTTTAGACTTCCAGAAAGGTTCAATGTCTCAAAAAAAAACCATAAAGTCACCAAGTTTCAAATATCACGGAGTCCCAATTTAAGTCTAAAAGGCTAACAGGAGTTTCTTTTTAACTCATTTTCACTTTCAAATTTCCAAGCATATCTCAGTTATTATCGCGAAGCATGAAAACTTGGTGAAAATTGAGGTTTTTGTTGTATTCTAAGTGAATTGCGACCCTTATGTGAAAAATACGACCCTTTTGTGCAAAGATGCGACCCTTTTGATAGAATTGTGACCCTTCTAAAGTGAATTGTGAACCTTTTGTGGAGGAGTGTGACCTTTATGCACAGATTGTGACCTTTCTAAGTGGAGCGCAACCCTTCTGTCCGGAAGTATGAATCTTTTAAGGAAGTGTGACCTTTCTCAACTAGATCGACCCACAAGGATTTCTTATTGTTTTTAAGGAGATTTTCGACTTCTTCAAATCTCCAAATATCAATCAACAACTCTTAAATATTCTACAAATAGTAAGTGGGCATCTATACCATCCTTTAAAAGATTTTTCTCAATGTGAACTGACTATTTCTCATGGTTCCCTCCAGCAAATTCTTGGTGAATAAACCTAGCTTCTACTAATTTACCACTATTATCTATCATCCTGAAAACCCTAAATTTAAAATCTCCTATCATTCCACCACTCATTTTCCATTGATTTCATCAAACCCTAGCCTCCCACAACATTTTCACCTTGAGAAAACTTCCACTTCAATTTTATCAACATCATCTGGCTAGTGTTTTACCATTCAACAAACTTAATGAAGAGTGAACAAGAGGGTGAAAATAAAGTTCACAAGGGAGGACATCATTCAAGGTTTGAGCCATCCAACCTAAGAAAAATCAATGCTTCTCCATTTTCCCAAAAATGTTTCAGAAATGTTGGTTGTAGGATGTTTTGTGAGCAGGTTGCAGAGTTTGGTTCCTATGTCCCTTTGACAAGCATCTTTGACCAAAATTTCAACATAGATAAAGATGTCATAGCAGGTATTCAGCTTAGTGCCTCAGTAGGTATTATTTCTTAAGCCACAGGTATTCCAAATCATGGTAACACCTGGTTCAAAGGCATGGAATTGTCCCTTGATTATTATAATATGTTCCTAAAACCTAATGCCAGAAAGACATCTGAACATGTTTTTAATTTTTGACATATGCTTAACAAGTATGTCCCTCTAATGAATCTTATCATGAAGTATTTTAATGTGAAGGAAGATTCTCTAGATTATACAGGTATCATGTTAGGTTACTTATGAATTTCACCTCTACAAGAACACTTAATTTGTGCAATTTTCTCTCTAAGAGTGTGGTGAAGATGGTTGAAAAAAATTCACACCAGGGGACAACCTCATATCACAGATTTGTTTCACCATAGCCTGATAAACATTGTGATTATGCATCATCTCTCAGTCAAGCAAATCACTTGGGAAACATTTTTGGATAAATTAAAGATTGCTCCTATCATTAGTCCCACTGTTTCTTCTAGCAAAAGAACATCATCAGGTCCTAGGTTCACAAGTTCTATGAAGCATGGTTCAACAAGAAAGCAGGAAAAGGTTTTAGAGGCACTTAGACCTAAGGTAACCAGGACATATCAAAGAGGGAACAAGCTTGTTTTTGCTCCACAGATTGTGGAAGGGGCCAAGGCTTCTACATCAACATAACAGGGATCACATTTGCATGATGAGGAGGCTATCCATCAAGAAATATAGATAGTGGGATTGGAGTCACCAGATGATCATCAAAATTTGAAACTAGATATCAGAGAGAAGGATTCTCAGATCAAAGATCTTTTAGAAAATGTGGCCAGAGCCAAATTCATCATTTCCTTCCTTGAGCAAGAAAATTCCTTCAGTTGCTTCTAGAAAAATATTTGTTTAAAACTAGTATGCAAGATTCCAAAGGTAAATCAGTGTTGGGACATGATGAGCAAGATGAACAAGAGAGGTAGTTTGGGAGGAAGAGGCCTAGGACAAAGGGTCTCAAAGGAAAATTGTAGAAGGAAAAAGACCAAAACCTACTGAATGAGGATTTGAGTCTTGAAGATAGAATAGCTATGGATATCAATGAAGATAGGGAATATTGGCTCAAGAAATTAAATGACCATCTGGAGAAGCTTCTTGACAGACCTAAGAGGGACAATCCTATGTTGAGTCACATGGACCATCACTACCAATCAAGGAATCAAATTGCGCAAATCAAAATCAAGAAACCGAAAGCAAAACTGAAAGAGGTCCAAGACAAGCAAAGGGAATCAAGAAAAAAAGGTAAAAGAGTGAAATTGGTGACTAAAACATCCAATAATGTTTAGCCTATCTTCCATAACATCCAAGGAACAAATTTTTAAATTTTTGGAGAAATTTGATTTTTTTTTAAATTTTGCAAGAAATGGCACACAAAAGCGTCACACTAAGGCACGATCCTTTTTCCCTTGTCATCCAAATGAGGTTTTTTCTACATGGATGGATGCATTCTGATGAGTACATTCCAAATATAATCCTAGTGTTGCATGAAGGATTCCCATTTTGATCAGAAACTCAAAAAACCTCACCTTTTTCACCTCTCTGCCACTATATCTGGACTGGCGCAATGCTTCTGAGTAAAGTTGGGAGAATGAGTTTTTGGAGGCCTTCCCATGGGCCATTTTCCAAAATTCAAGATAATATAGAAACCAAATAGGAAAATATATTCTAACATTCTTTCAGATTTCCATTGTCACTTGGTAAAGATACCTAAAAATGACTTCGAATAGGCGCGACCCTTCTGGTTCTGGTGTGACCATCTAGCCTGGTAACCTATTGAGTATTGAATGATGGAAATTTTGACATTTTATGATCTATTAATGTTACTTTAGGTTTCTTAGTTTGTTTTTGCCTCACTTTATGAGGAAAATTATAATTAATGAGGAGATATGCTCTCCTAAACTTTTACCTAAATTGTGGAAACTGTCTCAACTATCCTAGTTTTCAGCGAGTTCTCATAAAATCCAATTATGGTGAGCCTTGAATAGAATTTTTGACCTGATGAGATTTCATATGTTGTATTTTCCTATATAAGATGGAAGGGAATCATTTTCCAAAGGTTTGGCATTTGAGGAGGGAACGATTGTAGCCTATATTTGACATTTTGGAAATCAAAAGATAGAGTTTGCATCTATTGTAGTGGGATTCTTGTGGTATGTCTTTTAGCAGTGTTTTTTCTTCTGTGATCATATGTTTAAATGTATTGTATCTTTCATTTCCATTTCCATGTTTCATGTGCTTGTTTCCTAAGATAATAAACAGAATTAGAATTCATTCATGTAATGCTCTGTTTTGGAGAAGCTTTCACATTATTGTTCAGTTTTCTTTTGATATAAATGAATTCATGAGATTCATGCTCATTTAGAAACCCTACCTATCTCCCATATACACATCGACAACCCTAAAGTGCTAAAGTGTGTGCCTACCTTGCCCCATTACATCTTTGCAAATCTAATTCTCAAAGCCTAGACCTAGCTCCCTCTGACCTAGCTACCTGATTTTTCTCCCTTATCTAGCAACAAAACCCTAAATCTTTCAAAACATACCTAAGCTTAGATATCTAGCCTAAAAACCTTTATCCAGTCATCTCTTGGTTGTGAATCCATAGAGAGATCCCTCCCTAGTTTGGTAGGGCTAGCTGCCAAACTAAAAGCTTGGTTTGTGGTTACCTCTGTCAATTCCTCTCAACCTGGGACATTGTGGGGTATAACAGGGCTCAAGATGAAATCAACCAGGTATTCCGAAATATTAAACCACCTCCACCCTTATGCTTTACCAAAATCCCACCAGAACTGGACAAGAGATTCTTGGGCCCAAAGAAAGCACCTAAACAAGTAGGAATTACCACAATCCCACCTAAACTGGTCAAGAGATATCTGGGCCCTAAAAAGGATCATAAACCATCAATATTTACAATCCCACCAAAACTAGTCAAGGGATCACTAGGCCCTAAACAATCTTGGATGCCTCAGAATTTCTTCACCAATACCTTGTGGAATTTTTCCATCTCCACCCTCAGGATTTATCACAACCCCCCAAAACTGGCCAAGGAATTCCTAGGCCCTTGGTAACGTTCCTGAGACCTTCTCAACAGTTCCAAAACATTTGATAATCCAAAGCACGACCAAATGAAGGAACCCCATCACACCATGGCTATCTAGAAATTGCAAGGCAAGGTTGAAGCCATTGTCACACCTAGCAAAACTTGTGCCAATGAAAATAAGAGAACCAAATACACACATGAATGTACCAGGTATTCACATCCCAACTAGGAAATCACAAATACAACCTAGCACCTGAAAGTATTCTTGTTGAAGTTTCTTGATCCAACTTTTCCTTGACCCTTGCTTCCCTTGTCCTTTCTTTGCCTTCCTTTTCTTTCCTTTCTCCAATGCTAGATTTCTTTAAGAATGCTCTAAGTGTGCAAGAGTATAAGAGAATATATAGAGCTCCAAAAATGAACTAACAAAAGGTTAAACTGAAAAAAGTAGTGAACAGATCCTCATAACCCTTTTTATTATTGAGGCCTTTATTTTCTTCAATTCCCTCTATTTTCCTTCAATTTCCTCCTCATGCAAACTTGTGATCTTTCATCTACCTTTTCTAATATTTTCCTTTATTTTCATAAATAAAATGCCAATTAATGCCTCTTTGTATTTACAAAGCCTTTGTCAAAGCCTTTACCAGATTCCTTAGAAATAATAAATCAAATGAACACCCTCTAGGATGTTTTTGCCAACTTTCCTCTTGGAATACATGTCCCGTGACCTTGGTCTTATTTTTCCTTTATTAACTTTATTACATTAACTTTTAATATGGGGCTTTTACAGACCCCTCCCCCTTAGGGGAACACCTTCCTCAGTGTTTTATGTCATGTATGACTAGCATGATTGCTGAAAACCCAAAACATATTTCTTATGGAGATTCATAAGTTAGTTCAATAAATATTTACAATGAACAACCTCCTAAAAAGAAAAACCAAGATGACAAACATAACAACATGACAACCATATCATTTAATGGGTCTTCATAACACAGCTCATTGTGGTATTTACATTAACAACCATACATAAATATATACATATATCAAAACTCCTTTTCCTCAACCAACAAATAAAGCATGAGTTTGACCATCCATCTCCCGTGTAGCTTCACCACCCCCAAAGTGCTTCCACTATACTTTAAATTTTTCGACTTCTCTATTCCAGAGCATGAGTTATTTCTATTGCAAAATGCACTGAGTTTCGACTAGAATTCTCCTTTTGGCTCCACCTGCAATATAGACCAGTCAATCACATGATCAACATCTTTCACATATATTTTAAGCAATGAATCATGGAAAACACCATGGAATTCCACTTTTAGAGGCAATAAAAATCTGTAGGCCACTAGTCCAATCCTTTCAAGGATCTCGAAAGGCCCACAATACCGAGGTTCCAACCCAGTGCATGATCCAATCCTCAAGGACATTCTCTTGGGATTGATGCACAAGTAAACATGTTCCCAAACCTAAAACTCCTTAAATTCCCCATGTTGATCTACATATTTTTTTCTATCCTATGTTTACTTTAGATTATTCATGATAAGCTACATTTCTGGTTCCATCTTTTCCAATACATTTAGTCCTATTAGTACCCTGTTCACTAGATCACTTCAGTTGATGGAAGTATTATAACTCCATCCATAAAGTTCCTCGAGCTGACTCATTCTTAGTGATTCCTGATACCCATTGTTGTAAGAAAACTCAACCAATGGAATATCTCCTCCCACCTCCTCTGCTGGTGCATAACATACATTCTCAACATGTCCTCCAGAATCATATTAACCCTCTCTCTTTTTCCATTTGTATGTGGATGATAAGTTGTATTGAAGGCCAAATTTTAACCCAAACCTCAAAATAACTCTTTCCAAAACCTGGAAGTGAACTTGGCATCCCTATCTAACACAATATTCCTAGGAATACCATGCAATCTCATTATCTCACTGATGAAGACTCATGCTACCTCACTAGGTTAATCATTAGACTTGACTAGAATAAAATGAGCTACCTTATTCAACCTATCAACCACAACCATAATGGAATAATTTTGTCTAGATGTTCTTTTCAAACCTGTAATGAAATCCATGGAAATGACCTCCCATATCCATTCTTAAATCGAAATTGGATATAGTAAACCACCTGGATTCTTGCACTTTTCTTTTACCTATTGATCTGGAATCCACATTAGGTTGGTCAAGTAAATATCTCATCCCACTATGATCACTCATCAACACAAACCTCTTTCAAAGAGTATAATGCCTCCACATCTTCAATGCATGAATGATTGTTGCCATCTCAAGATCTTGTGTCACATAGTTTTGCTCATGTTCATTTAGTTTCATTGAATCACAGCATACTCCTTGTCACTTCTGCATCAGGACCCCACCAAGTCCTCTCTTGTAAGGATTTGTACATACCAAAAACTCTTTATCTGGATCTATAATCTTTAGAACTAGAGTATTTGTAAGAAACTGCTTTAACTACTCAAAACTAGTTGTACATTCCTTTTTCTATTCAAATTTATTTCCCTTTCACTGCAAGAATGTGATAGGATAGGAAATATATGATAATTTCTTAATGAACCTCCTGGAATAAATTTCTAACCCCATGAATGATCTAAACTCATTGAAATTCCTTTGAGCTACCCATTCCATGATAGCTCTAATATTTTATGGATCCATTGTTATGCCTTCCTTGTAAACAACATGTCCCAGGTAATGTACCTTTGTCTGAAAGGCTACACTTACTAAGCTTGGCATAAAATTGATGCTGTCTTAGCAATCTCAATAATGTTGCTAAGTGTTCAGTATTCTCTTCTGCATTCTTAGAATATATCAATATACCATCAATGACTACAATCACAAACTGGTCCAAATAAGGACGCAACACACTAATCATAAAACACATGAAAGTATCTGGAGCATTAGTAAAACCAAAAGGAACCACAACAAACTCATAATGCCCATACCTAGTCCATAAAGTAGTCTTGTAGATGTCATCTTATTTGATGCATACCTAATGATATCTCGATCTCAAATCAATCTTCAACATTATTGATCCCTTCAACTGATCAAACAAGTCACCAATCCTTGGCAATGGATACCTGTTTTTGATTGTCACCTTGTTCAACTACTTGTAATCAATGCATAACCTGAGAGGACCATCCTTCTTTTTCATAAACAATAATATTTCACCCCAAGGCAACACACTTTGCCTAATGTATCCCTTGTAAAGCATTTCCTTCAACTGTAACTTCATGTTGTAAGGATATTTTGATGTTTGTGCTAACCTGGGTACCAACTCAATAGAAAATTCCAATTCCCTGTGAGGCGACAACTCTGAAATATATTCTGGAAATACATTATGAAATCTCTTCCGGAAATACATCCAGAAACTACTGTAAAATCAGATACAACTTCAATACCTTTTTCTCCTCAACATCCTTACCTTTGTCACTGGAAACATGTACTCAAACAATACACACCCTTTCTTGCAACTACGCTTTTCTTGCATAGTTGTAACCATTCTAATGGATGTTTCCTTCTTCTTACCTTGCAAGATTATTTGTTCTCCATTGTCATCCAAGCACTCAATATCTTTCGCATAACAATCCACCTTAGTCTTATGAAGGTACAACCAATCCATATCCAAAATCATATTGTATGATTCCAATGGAAGTACACTCAGATGTGTTGATGTAGGCATACCGTTCAACTCAATTGCACAAGTTCTTACCCGGTGAAAAAAGGTTAAAGTTAAACTTAAAAATGTTGTGAATTGGTCCTCGGAAGCCTTTTTATTATTAAGGCCTTTATTTTCTACAATTTCCTTTATTTTCCTTCAATTTCCTCCTCGTGAACTTTCATCTCTCTTTTCTCTTGTTTTCCTTTATTTTCATAATAAAATGTCAATTGATGCCCCTTTTCCCTCCCAAATCCTTTTCTAATTCCTTTGCTAATTTCCTTATCCATAATAAACCAACAAACACTCTCTATGATGTTTTTCCCAACATTCATCTTGGAATACATGTCCCATGACCTTGGTCTTATTTTCTCTTTATTAACTTTATTACATGAATTATTAGCCCGAGGTTTTTACACATACATAGAAATATGTATATCCCAAAGGATTAGCTCAATAATTTTTCACCAATGATTTAGGATTTTTGCTAGGTATATGTCACCAAATGCTTAATTTGAATCCCTTGGGTTAGGCGCACTAATCTACCCAACAAATTTTCTAGTGATGACATCCATGAATATGAAGCATCCCTTGGCTTCCCCTGTGAGGATTTTGTAAGCTATAAACCTTGTATAGTAATGCAATGCATAAAAAGATCGAAATAAAAAATAAAAAATTAAAATAAATGGAAATTAAATATTACATAGAAATTTACCTTGGAAACCAAACTAGGAAAACAAGTTAACGATTTATATCCACACATATAATTTTTATCATCAATCAATTTCATTATTTATAGTACAATATATAATGCCTTGGAATATCCAAAACAACTAGTAAATTAACCCAGTTTAGATAACAACCATAATTCCTTAATCAAAAATATAAAACCATGGGTTAAACCACCATGTGCCACAAAACCACCATTTCCTCAACCATGGACTTCTTTTAGAGTTTACAATCCTCTAAGCTTGCTACCTCCCTAACGTTACTAGGATCATCATCACTAATAAACAAAGAAAAACTAGAACAAAATTCAGGTGGAGTATACCTTTCCAATTTCCTTCTTTCCTAAATTAATCTAAATACCAAAGTATGTGGTTCTTCTTCTTCTAAACCGTGTTCCTCAGTTGGGTCAAATCATCCATCCTGCAACTCAAAATCCACAACCTCTAGTTCATTTTCCTTTGGTGGGGCTTCCTATTCGATAACACCTTTGCAATCTCTAAACACAACTTCTTGGTTGTAAACAACCTTCCTAGTTTATGGATTCTAAATCTTATAACCTTTTAAACCATATTTATAACTAATAAAGATGCACATTTCATCTTTATTTTCCATATTTCTCCTATTTTCCTTTGGAATGTGTACATAAGTGTCATAGAAAAAACTCTAAGATTTTTAATAGAGGGATTCTTACCATTCCATGCCCCATGCAAAGTCTTGTCAACTAATGTTGTCAAGGGTGGTCGATTTACAGGGTAACACATAATACCCACTATATCTACCCAGAATTCATATCCTTTCCTAGCACCACTAAGTATGATCCTTGTTTATTCTGTCAAAGTCATTTTCATCATTTTTGTAACCCCTTTCTATTGAGGAGTGTATGGTCTAGTCTTATGTGTTGATATACCACACTACTTACAGAATTTCTTCAACTCATTCTCATAGAATTCCTCACCATTTTTTGTCCTTGATGCCTTGATTTTATTATTTGTCTAAATTTTCATAATGGCCTTGAACTCTTTCAATTTTCCAAATATATCATATCTTTTTGAAGTAAATGAATCCACATATTCCTTGAGAAGTCATCTATGAATGAGATATAATACATACATTTTCCTAATAATGGAATAGGAACATATCCCAACACATCAGTATGTATTAACTCTAAAATCTTACTTGATTTTATTTACCATAATTACAGTGTTCATAGAATTTAATATCTCCAATGAAATCATACATACTTTTAACCATATATTTACTATGTAGTGCTCAAAATCCATTCTCTCCAATATTCCCTAATATTTGATGCCACATCATCATCTTTTGTTTAGATACAATAGGGTTTTTATTTCTTCATATCCACCCTTAAGAAAAATTGAACCATAACACCCATCACATATTGTGCTTCCCAGTATCTTGGGGAGAGTTACACTCCAATCTCCCCTCAACAATACCATTTCTCATTGAACCATCTTGTAGATTTCCTTTTTTAATACAGTTACACCTACATCACTCTGCTTGCTTACAAATATCAATTTTCTAGCCACCCCTAGAAAATGTAGAACACTAAGGATTTTTCAAACCCTTCCATGAGCATTGGCATCTCTTTCCCTTGTCATATAATCTTAGATGTTGATTTATCTCTGTTATCCTCCACAATATCCCAAGGCTGAAAAGGGAGATCGAAGGAGGTAACCTCAAACCACTTAGGTTTTAGCAGCTAACTCTGCTAAACCAAAGATGGATCTCTCTATGAATTCATAGCCAATGATGACTGGAATGGGAAAAGATGTTAGGATACATATGTTTAGCTCTAGGGTTTTGAATATTTTATGTTTTGGCTGGATCAGGATTGAAAATCAGGGAACTAGGTCAAAAGATCAAAGGTTTCAACTGCAAGAGATATAAAGGAGCAGGGTAGGTATGCTTTGTGATACTTTAGGGTTTTTTCAATGTATTGTAGGGTCGAAAAGAAGAGATCAAAATGATCATAGAAAGAATTAATTCATTTATCAGAACACAAGTGACATAAACATGAAGTTCCTAACAAAACAAAGCTTAAAATTAAGAATTATGTTTAAGACCTCTTAGGAAAATCACTGAAAAGAATAGGCATAGAAGGAGGATGAAAGTATCATTCATATAAGACTATAACAAAGAGAAAACACTATCACAAACTCACAACACAAGAATCCCTGAATAATAGATGCAATTGTCCTTTGAATTTCTGCAAAAGTGATGAGGTACAAGCTCTAAGAGTTCTACTCACTGATGTCCAACCTATTCTATGACTGAAAACTAGATACATATATACCAAAACCATTTTCCAATCTCTAAGAGTCAAATCTTTCAGTTTAGGAACTAGTTACATGAGGTTTTAAACACAACCCTAATATCTAGGGAGGTTAAAACAAATCTTGCATTTGAACTATGACTGAACTGCTCTCATAAATGAGTCCAAAGTTTACATGAAAATAACTCCAACCATATTATTCACCTCTTATTACATCATAATTATGTTAAAGGCAAGTAATTACATCATGATAACTCAAATCTATCTGATAAACTGAGAAACAGTAGTTACAAGCAAAAGCACAATGAATTCAGGGAAAAGCTCAATGTGCGAGGAGAAAGCACAGTGAAATTGGTAGAATTCATTTTTGGAGGCTTTACCGAGGTCCAAATCCTGTTCTGAAAAGCATTGGACATAGCAATGGATGTCTTCTACATGATATAATCCTCAATAACTGAAAATGGTTTCTCCTATCCCACCAAAACCCCATTCTCCCATAGGTACTCCCAAAGGCATGTAGCTCTTCAAAAAAAGGGCATAGAGGTGGTTGTTTAGTTGTTTTTGGCCTTTTCCACCTACCATAACCTGCTGAAATTTTGATCCCAAGGGCTAGAATTGATGTACAAGTGATGAAAAAACTTAATATGCAAACAAAATGTCATCTGGAGTTCCCCATCAAAAGCGCAGCGTGCCTTAGTGATCGTCTCAAAAATTGCCAAATAATTATGGGTTTTCTAACAAAAATAAGGCTAAAATATGGAGCCATATATCTCTAACCATAACACTTTTTATAAAACTGAGAGAGGTTTGTGTTTTTTTGTATCTTATGAAGAACAACCTCCTCCTTTTTTCAAAAATAACTTCACATTTTTTGGTAATCCAATTTTGAAGTTGGTCACTCAAAAATTGCAAAAGTGTAGTGTGCTATCAGAAAAAATGCAACATGGTCTTCGAGAGGGTGTTTGGAGGCCTTCCCAAAGGATTTGTGAGTTGTAAGTGGTATGGTTTGAAATCTAGGGACGTCTTCTACACAATAGAGTCATCAAGAACTATGAGAGCCTTCTCCATGATACCTAAACATTCAATCTCCCATGACTACTCTACAAGTGTAGTAACTCTCCTGTAGCAACTATAGTTTGATCATTTCTCCCCAGTAATAATACATATGCATAAAATGAAGGAGGTTTATGTTCCTTTGCCTATAATTGACAAACACATCTTTCAAAATTTTAAAATTCATCTTTTTGTGGTCAGAAACATATTTTGAAGCAAAATTGTCCCTTTGTGCAGCAAATGATTTGTTAACGTCCCTTTGACCTAGTGGAGTAGATGGCTCACTCTCTTCTCCTTCTGCCTATTTAGACCTCTTTTCCTTGGCCTCCATTATGCTTCCTCTTCTCATTAGTCTCATAATCCATAGCAAGCCCTAGCTCAATGTGAAGGGAAATTAGGGTTTGGTGTAGGGAAAAATAGAGGATTTGGGCAGTTTATGAAATTGAGGGAGATGAAAGGGTATTAGGGTCTCTAAATTATAAGGAGAATTATGGGGGGTAGGGATAGATGTTATGAAGCATGGGAAAGTTTAATTTTTGGATTTGAGTGATGGGAAGTGATGCAAAACTAGGAAACACAGTCCTACTCTAAAAATGCATAGTAGGGACTAGGGTTTGTGAGGAAAAGTGATGAAATGAGGAATTTGATGAGGGGAAGTGTGAAAGATGGTGGATGAAGAGTTTAAGAGGGTATATGAGCTCTTTTCTAATGAAATGAGTGAGAGAAATGAATTGTTATCATATTTTATAGCTAGTGGAGGTCAATTTCTTCACAGGGGTAGGGTGGCCTACCATATGTTTTTCACGTTTTCTTTGAAAACTATGTAGCTTTGGCATATTCAATGAAGATTTGGAACATTAGAACTTATTACATGATATTTTAAATAAATTACACTTTGAAACAAAAACATTTTAGGCAAATTCCCTATCACTACTCCTTCATTTTACGAATTTATGAATGAAATGAAAACTTATTATGGCTTTGACCCTGATGACCTAATGGTGACATTGAGCTAAATGAGGACCATGATGGTATGATTGATATGATGATGATGAACTTTCAGTGATGGCACATCTAACTGAGTGACGGAAATGACCAGAACATGAAAATTTTGAAAGGAGTAGTAATACACCTAGACACGCTATCTAATGATCAATTTTTATTTTGAAAACTTAATGAACTGATAAAATTTGACTTGAGACACTAACATAAACCATGTAAGAGAATATTTGATCATTGGTGACTGGTAGTACTAACAGACACTAACATTGGCTCCATTTGGGGATGGAAGCTCCTTTAGGAGGTGTAATGAACACCGTAGACCAAGTAGCCTTATCCATTGGGCATGGAGCCAAAAAAAAAGAGACCAAAATCAATATTGAAAGTTGACTAACAAATTGAACTAACTTAACTCTAAACTGACTACTGACTAAAATTACTTATGGAAACATACCATTGGGATCTTAGGGCCTTCACTCCGGGCTTCAAATCCTGATTATAACCTCCCACCGGTTGAAGATATATAT